>SZWC01020317.1:10248-34749 GCA_023375785.1 Penium margaritaceum
GACGAACGGATGTACAGAGGGAGGGAGGACGGGAGGGAGAAGGAAGGAGGGGGATCAAGGAAGGGAAGGGGGGAGAGGAGGAGGGGGGAGGGGAGATGTGAGGGCGAGGGAGGGGGGAGGCAGGAGTGAGAGCAGCTCACCTGAGCCACCAAAGCGCACCAAAGGGGGTGCTGAGGTGGGGCAACATGCGCCAACAGGGGCACCGCACGCCGACGGGGGCAGAGGATGAAAGTGGGGAGCCACACCGCGTGCGCCAGGGAGGGGAGCCACGGCACGCATGCAGAGGGAGGGAGGTGCGCGCCACGGGCGCCGAGCAGGGGAGATCCACACCACACGAGCCAGGAAGGGGGGAGGGGGGGCGACGTGCGTGACGAGGGAGGGGGATGCACACCACGAACGCCGAGCAGGGATCCACGCAACGCGTGGCAACGGGAGACCGCGCAACGCACACCAACGGGGGACCACGCAACACGAGACAGGGGAGGGCGGAAGATTGCCGAATGCAGGGGCAAAACCGAGGAGGATTAGAGAGCGAAGGTGGGAGGCGGACCGGCGAGGCGGAACACGGTAAACCACAGGCACCGGAGTTGGCTTGATGCCATGTTGAAAGAAGACAAAATGTTTAGATCAACAAGTAAAGCTAGAAGACTGCTCAGCTAGCAATATACATGGTGTTGGTGCAACATTCAATGGTACGTGCCTTCCCTAACGGATAGGTGTGCTTGTTTTAGCCCAACGGCTCATAGCCGTTGCGAATAGGGCATTTGCACAGCACACCCTAACATGTCAATTTGTAATTACTTTAGCATGTTGCTTTCTACCATTATTGTTGATGTAGAATGCGTTGTTGCTTGATTCCCGTTGTGGATTGTACAAGTATAAGAAGAGTGGTCTCGCAACCACATGATTTATTCATTGTGTTGTTCCCATGGTTTTTTAGTTAATTTGACAAGTCCTCCAAAACGATACATGCTGTTGTTGTTTGATTTTAAGTCAAAGTGGTTTTTGCAGNACATGTCAATTTGTAATTACTTTAGCATGTTGCTTTCTACCATTATTGTTGATGTAGAATGCGTTGTTTCTTGATTCCCGTTGTGGATTGTACAAGTGTAAAAAGAGTGGTCTCGCAACCACATGATTTATTCATTGTGTTGTTCCCATGGTTTTTTAGTTAATTTGACAAGTCCTCCAAAACGATACATGCTGTTGTTGTTTGATTTTAAGTCAAAGTGGTTTTTGCAGTTAACAAATATACAGTTCTCTAGCAATGATTCTACATTCACACGCTAAAAGTTCATTATGGAGTGGGATGGTTCTTTCAGACCATCGTGTTACTTATGAAAGTTTAAGAAGCTCCTCCATCCTCTAGTGACATTACTGTTTTACGAATTTTGCAAAACCTCCCTTGCACTCGTAGTTGTATCATCAATTTTTCACCCTAGTATCCCTTGTTGAACTTTGCAATTTCAGGAATCTTAGTTTGCAGCATTAAGTTTTATTCAAATGGGCGATCAATCGGCGCATGTTTTTTCAATCAGACAGGATCTTTGCCATATAGTCCTACTCTTTATCATTTCCTGATCCCTCATGTTCTACGACTTCCCCCATTTCATGCGGGAAGTCGCAGAGAAAACATGAAAAGTTTATCTAGGTTTGTTGGAGGACCAGCACGACCATTGGTTGCATTGATTGATGCCGTCGATCGACATCTGAGGGAGGTCACCATCCGCTATGACTTTTGGTTGCAAGGATCCGACTTAAAGGCCATATCATAGCTGGAGACTCCAATGCTAAAGCCATGGGATCATCATCCATTGGGTTCCTGTATGCGAGCACTATATTCAGTGCTTTCAACACAAATAGATACTGCAATATCTCATGAAAGATCATTCTGGAAGCGTAATGTTCCAATTGCTTGCTGGATTACGTTTCAGGCCATCTTACTAAAAGCAGACTTGGTCGGGAGTGATGCCATTGCCAATGATGAATTCACAAAAGCATTGTATACTTTGTCATGCTGAACTACGGACGCGAGTATTGAAACTTGTGGTGTGTGTCAGACTTCTCGTTCAGTCTAACAAATTGTGTGAAAACGGCTTGCACAAAGTCATTTATGTTCGTTGGTAGAGTCAGAACATCTGCCAGATTGAGATGTAAAATGTGTACGGCTGACGATGTACGAGGGATCACATGAGCTGTTGATTGGGCTCCGCTAGTCTCCTTGTGTCATTGGATGACATGTAGATCAGACCAACAACTCAATGCCGTGCCAAGCTTAAGCAAGGTCACAAGGTGTTGATTGACCCCAACAGCAATGAGGAACACCTCCAAACTTGTCATCCACATTCAAACTATCTGTCCTTATGAATACGTAGGATCTAGCGGCTTCAGAAGTGCCAGTTGGATTTGGATTTCAGTTAAGTTTTGGTTGTTCCTCTCGATGACAAATGATTCCCTCGTGAGCGTATAATGAAGCATCTACATTGCCGAAGTGAGTTGTTGATGTACATGGTTGTTTAGGGTCTCAAATGCTGTCAGCTTCAGGTAGAGGTCGTCATTAATGCGAGCCTGTGTGCAAGTGCCTCCTCCCATCATGCAAGTTTTGTCTTGTCGCACAATGGTAGGGGCGAAGGGGTTTGTCGAGCCTGAGGGATCCTTCACCAAAATGCCTGTCCAACTTCGTACATCTACGCCAGTTTTTGTGAAGCCTATTTCTTTAGGTACTTGGTTTTCCTACAGAGTTTTGTGGATTGCTATTTGCTGATCCTCCATGGACAGAGTATTTGCCAGTTCACTATTGGATCCACCGTAACCGCACTATGGGTGCACTAGCTTCCTTCACTGGTGTCATCGCAAGGTCTGTGAACATGTAGACGGTGGCGATGTGCTCAAGACTTGTAAGAGGCTGTCGACTGAGATTGAATTTTTGGTTTTATTTTCCAATGTCATTGAGAATCATGAGAAAATGTGACAGTCGGATGATCTGGAACTAGCTATAAGTGTACTTCAATAACAAGTGCCGGAACTGTCACACACGTACATACAATAGTGGGAACAAAGAGGAGCTGCTTTGTTTCTATCCACTGTTAAAAAACATCTGTGCAGGTTACATATGGTTTGGAACTTAATTTACAAGATTTCCACTCTCCAGGGAAGACAATTTGGAGGCCCAATCTTTGGTAGGAGATCCGTGCCTCCCCTACTTCTTTAACGGTGTGCCCTGTGCCCAACATGAAATAAGCCAGCCTCCGGCACCCGTTCTTCATAGCATGAATCCAGTGCCCGCCGGATTTGATGGAAATTTGATCAGGTCTAGTACTCTCATACATTGCATAGGGCTCAATACACACCATGCCGTGTAAATTGTGATGTAGAAAAGATATGCCCCAAGCTCAACAACAATGCTCAGTGAGCAACCCAAGTCGCTCTCCACAGCCAATCCTCATGGGTTCAAAGCTCCTTCGAGAGGTTGTGATCAAGCAATGACCCCCTTTCATTCTTTTTTTTTTAAGGTGCAAACCCCCTGGTAGGATTTGAGATTTCTTGTGTTCTGCATGGGTGGATCCCGCACAAGAAACAAAACCCTACATCCTATTAGGGTGTCTATACGGGAAAAAAAAGGGGTGTCATCGCTCGATTGCGATCAAGTGAATACGTCCTTTTCAAATTGTTTTTTTCCACAGCACACAAGCTTGCCCGATATGCGATGAAAACCGTCTTCAAACCCTATCCCAAATAAGATTGGGGGTTTTGGGTTCTGTAAATACAAGGACCCCTTCGGGGCCTCACAGTAGTGTGACCCAGCAGTGTTTCTTTCAACACATGGAAAATCTCGGACCCCCATGCAAACCCCTTGATAGAGGGGTTTGTGACTGTATCCGGAAGGACTGGTGTCATCAGCATTTTTATGCAGCATGCCACGTTTCTTGGAAACAAAACTCGCATAAGAATGGATGAAACAGAAAGATAGGGAGTTAATGTATTGTATCTCAGTTTCGGGGCATGTTTGACATGAGCCCCATTGCAAAAAATGCACCATAGTTACCAAACCATCATTTTCACACGTGACAAGAGTTTTTGAGGTTTTAGTTTTAGACGTTTTTGAACCATTATCATAATCCTTTGTTCACAACCTGTTCCATATTGCTAAAGGAAAATGCCGATTGACTGTTCAATGGAACAATGTATCGGCTCAAAACAACAAACATGTCTTTTTCTCCATCTCATGTTTTGGGACCCGAATTCTAAACAAGTGTTGCAATCTTAAACTTAACAGAAACTTTCTTCTTTATTCACAACTCCACTCAATTGCTTTTGGAAAGGTGCATCGGGTGGTTCAGGTTGGCAATGAAGTCTGATTGACCGTTTGGAGTCTCATCTCCTTCTTATCCTCGACCTTTTGAGATTGAGAAAATGGGGGCAAGCGCATTGGCCTCTCTTTTATTTCCACGTCTTGTGCAATACGAGAGAAGGAGCTATGGTACGGTGTACACAACGGTGGTGCAATGAAAAAACCTTACATGATATTCAAGGTTTTGGTTGTATTTTGTACTTGTGGTTAACCATTGTACAGTGCTGAAGTTCCTTCATTCAAATTCTGTCATCGATAGGATTTTTCTTTCTCCTTTAAAAGTGTGTTGCTTGCTGTCCGATGCGACAATCAGACGGCCGAACGTCTTCATTTACTAATGGCAGTGGCTGAAAGAATGTCTCTCTTTGTAAAGTACATCAATTAAGAAGTTTGCCACCATTATGTATAAAAACAATAAAAAAATGAATGTGATGTTCAAATCTTTCTTTTTGAAAACATCCAACCAAAAGTCATTTTGAATCGGACGAAAAGATTTTATGAATTCACTGGCAATGCGAATGGGCACTACAAAAACAGGAGACTAGCTTTTTTTTTATCTCTCATGTCGTAGATAAGAATCACAATTGCTTAAACGGTATGAATAATTCCTTGGAAAATGGATGGACTACCTCGTCCACCACCCAATGTGTTTCGTCATTTGGACATGCGATTTAGTGTTTCATTTATCACATGCAGTTTTCTTTGCACAACTGTCGTAGAGTTTGTCAATGGTGAATGGAGTACCAATCGAACATGCTCATGCACGGGTGCTCGTACGGATGAATTTGCATTGTCAAACGGATTTGACAATGCAAATTATTCATTTTATAAACATGACATTAGATTAAAAAAATGAAACAATTTCCCATGTATAATCATTCATCGAAGGCAACCAAAGGCTTTAATAGTGTATCCACCATTGACAACAAAGAAGAAGAGTGCATTTAGTTACCATAGATAGATACCACAGATACTCAACAAGTCACAAAAGATGCCAAGTAAGCCTTATTTCATATCTGGAATTTATTCATAGGCATTCGACAGTTTTGACACATGTCATCAAAGTAAACTTTCTATTAGTTTCAAACTTCTCAAATGTTCCATTTGCCCAAATCGTATTTTTTCTCCACATTCTTTTGGTTAACTGTGCTTAATACACGATGCATTGTGCAAAAAGGAATGGAAGCAAAAGGGTTGTTTTTTTTGTTTTTTTTTTTTGGTTTGTTGTTGTAATAGGTGGGGACATGGGTGTTTTCATTTGTGCGGTGTTTGGATAGAAGGGAATTGCTTTCTATTTTTGTCTGGTAGTGTGCTATAATTCCCTTCTGAAGCCCCCGTAGGGACGTCCCAAGAGCCCTCCCACTTCCACTGGTCTTGAATGCCTACTGGTTTGGGTTGGATTTCTAGCAGATTTCGTATCTACCAGAAAAGACATCCCAACCCCCCCCCGCACCATCACCCAACCAACAAGCATAGTTATGGATCTGCCAGCATCAATGCCAATTCTATAGCAAGAACAGTCCCTACTTTCCATAAAATTGCAAGTTCCTGCTACCTGCAGCCTCAGAGACACATCACATCTTTCCCCCAAAAATCATCAACAACAGATCCGGCATAGGGATTGCCCCAGGCCACCGGGAGAAATAAACATCCGACATTATCCCTCCCATTCTAATGACCACGATCACGTCCAAATCAATGGAACTTTGAAGGCTTGAAGCCTAACCCCATCGGGTTACATAACATGACGCACCTCAAAAAAATTCACTTGAACATGAATGAACTCAGTAACCCTACCAAACATCTCATACCCCTCAGAATACTACAGGTCAACGATCTAGGTATCAGCATCTTAACTGACACTTGCACTGAACATAAGACTAGAGATTCTAGTGTCCTGAAGAGGCGGTACAAAACCATCGTCGCCCTCTCATGACCCTGTCAAATCAAAGGTCTTCTCATCACCCATAAGCCTTTGTTGACTGTGACCACTCTCCCAGACCCTGAAGTCAGTTACATGCTCCTCAGCATCTCAGCACCTACTTCTCATGTCAAAAGATGTGCACTGTATGCACCTCCAAATCTTCCAGCCCGACAACTTTCTTTGGTCAATCTCCACAAAATCTACTCAGATTTCAGGTCCCACATTATGGTGGGAGATTTCAACTGTGTGACAGACCCCCTAGATAGAAGCATAAGGACAAGGACAATCTCGATGTCCTTTTCTACTCGCTCTATACGATAGATTTCTTCTGCTCAAAACACTCCCGCTTACGCAAGTTCACTTACTACTCCCACGCCCACAAGAGTCATGCACTGTTAGACCCAGTCTACCACTGCACCTTCCTTCAACTATATTTCATGTTGATCACCCACACACAGATACCATCCTCTCTCTCCAACCACCACGCTGAAAACCTTCTTGAGATTGCTTTCCCAATCCACCTTCTAACCAAGGATTGGGGATGTTGGAAACTCAGCACATCCTTGTTACTCAAAGCATGGGCGAAGAAGCAGCTCCCCTCCCTCCAATCGGACCGCTGGCCCTCCTTAAAGTTAGTTTTCATCAGAGCCCTGAAACGGTTTGCCAACAAGAAGCATGAAAGACAAAAAAAAATCATATCACACATGCAACATCAACTGGCTACAACTCGATGACACCACACATCATTTCAAACCACAAGTACAACAAACACCATCACCCGCCTCAATAGTCTCCTCACCCAAGACCTTAACACACACACTACTTCCCACCATCGAGTAGCAGATGTCCAATGGCACACACAAGCCACCTTCCCGTCCCACGTCCTATCAGTGTGTATATCAGCTCAAAGGGCACAGATCACAGTCCTTTACAAGTTCCCTAGGCAAGTCGACNCTCAATAATCTCCTCACCCAAGACCTTAACACACACACTACTTCCCACCATCGAGTAGCAGATGTCCAATGGCACACACAAGCCACCTTCCCGTCCCACGTCCTATCAGTGTGTATATCAGCTCAAAGGGCACAGATCACAGTCCTTTACAAGTTCCCTAGGCAAGTCGACACTTCAAAAAAGATTCTCCTCCGGGAAAGAAGGAAAGGACTTCCTTCCCACATAGCAAAAACATCAGCAGTCCCCATAACACGGTCTAATATAGCAGAAAAAATCCTTAGCCAACCTCATCACATGGCGCCAGACCCTGTTGGACTACCTGGAGAGCTATACAGCACCCTCTATGGGAACAATCTTCACGTCACCAACTCCCTTCTCCAATCCTACAATAAAGCAATCGACTCCCACTCACACTATACTCACTTTGTTGAAGTCATCACCACTCTCATCCATTAAACAAGTGGACACAGGACTAATTGCTAACTACCGTAGTGCTGCGTGATTTTGTTACAAAAAAAAAAAAATCATGGGTTGCTGTCAAAGTTCTTCATCAGGCACAATTTTCATGTTGTATTGTTCGTTGACGAAATCAGTTCATGTACACGCACAACTTCACCATTGACGGAAACGTNTCTTCACGTCACCAACTCCCTTCTCCAATCCTACAATAAAGCAATCGACTCCCACTCACACTATACTCACTTTGTTGAAGTCATCACCACTCTCATCCATTAAACAAGTGGACACAGGACTAATTGCTAACTACCATAGTGCTGCGTGATTTTGTTACAAAAAAAAAAAATCATGGGTTGCTGTCAAAGTTCTTCATCAGGCACAATTTTCATGTTGTATTGTTCGTTGACGAAATCAGTTCATGTACACGCACAACTTCACCATTGACAGAAACGTATGTGGCCCATGTCGAATCCAGTTAAGATGTCTGTGTCACGTTCCAAGGCCAAGGTGCTGTTGCTGACACTTTGACTATTGAGTTTTAGACTTCGCCAAATGTGGGGCTGTAACTTGATGTGGGCCCTCCATCATGGGCGCTCACATGTTGTGACCCTTGATGATTAGCCGTAGGCAAACATGATGCCGGCGCACCTTCTAGATGGTTGAAACTGAAAAGAACGTCGCATGCATAGGCTGCCATGGTCATCGTTGATTGTCAACCAACCACAATAATGCACCTTACTGCTTTATTCGCTAAAGTGATGTCCCAGGAGCATCGCCAGAATGTTGCCCGTGCACTGCCGCTCGCACTCGCCGAGGACCCGGACGTCCGCGGAAGACTCCCCTTGCTCTTTTAGCATCCATCATCCCATCAGCTGGAATTGTCCCAATGGCATTGCCAACTTACGATGCGTCCTACAAAGACCCTGACGTTTCCAAACTGTCATGCGCGTCGGACGACGAGGAATACTCACATGCAACCGATCAAGACTGCATCAAAGCAGCAATTGTGGGCATTCTGTCGGCTAGCCATGTTCCAGAGAGGGCTGTCCCAGACAGGGAGGCTGCCGAGGAGCTCACGCGTGAGCTTGAACACCACGACAGAGTGCCTGACGACTTCTCCCATTCGTCAAAACCTGATGTCTTCCCAGAAACGTTGACGTCAACAACCTCCACAGCCAAGCGCGGTCCGCACATGGATTGTTAGGCACTTGGGCAAGTGCCAAAAATCCACACAGCTGTGATCAAATGTCGGTCCTTCCACAATTTGGTGCAATTCCTGATCCAGTACAACTGCCTCTCGGGACAAGCATCTGTGTACAAGAAGCTTGCATTGATGACTGATCGGGGGTGGTACAAACCAGGCAGCTTCATCCTACGTTTGGCTTACGCGCCTGCACTTGCGGTCGCGCCACCTGCACCGATCAATCATTCCACATTAGAGACTCCACGTGTGCAGAGATCCCGCAGATGGAAGGTGTACTTTTACGATCATCCGGCATTGAAGGCCAAGATTGTCGACGCACTGGAACTTATGCGCGAGCGCGGCATGCCTCTATGTAGGGCAACAATCCGCAAAAACATCTGCGCCATCATCAAGGAGTGCAGCATTGATGTGGCGGACGACAAGGATGTTGACGAGATCTTCTCGCGGTCATGGTTCCGCAAATTTGTCTCGGACAAAGTCAATTGGACATGGCGTTGTGGCAGCACAAAAGCTTTTCGCGAACCGGGATGCTCGTGCGCGCTCCATGTTGCATAGCATTGTACATCAACCTTTACCGCATCCCACAGTGCCTCGTCATCAATGCCGACCACAACGGACTCCAGCTCATCCCCATCCCACGCTACACCTATGCACCCAAAGGCACCACAGATGTCAAGTTGGTGGGAAAAGACGACAAACGACAGGTGACGCTCCTGGTCGTATCATGGAGGGACATGTGTTGCCTTTCCTGGTTGTGTGGACTGGAAAGACAATTTCATGCCACCCGAGTAGCAAATTCGTGAGCATGGCAACTCGGGGTGGCGCATGGCACTTCACGCATACCCACAACATGAGGCTTTGGTCAAAATGACCATGCCATGGTTTGTCATGGTCTTAGAACCTTTCTACATCCGCATGTATTGTGAAAACTGCCTCGTTGCCTAACTTGCCAAGCTGTTGCTGATCTTAGACGCATGACTTCCCCAAGCCACAGAGGAATTCAAGGCATGGCTCCTATAGTGCCATTCGTACATGCAGCTCTTGTACATCCCAGCAGGCTGTACGTCCAAGCTGCAGCCCGGTGACGTCGGCCTTTAGCGGCCGTTCAAGGCTGAATTCAGCAAGGCATTCTCCTCGTGGGTGGATGAACAACTTCATAGTGCCTCCAACGTCAACCTTGGCATGAAACACATAAAGGACGCATCAGTTGCATGGATGCAATGTGGGTGGAAGCACATGTACAAAAACACAAAAATCTTCCGTGGTGCATGGCGTGGGGCACAGTGGTCCGCGTGCTACGAAGAGGACTTCAAGTGTGCTGCGGCTTCTGACTAAGCCGACTTCATGGCGAGGTTGGACATGGATGGCTTCAAACCAGAAGACCTTGTTGTGTGACGTAGGGGGGGTAACATGTGTGACGCAAGGGTGTGATGTAGGAACCGAGAAATTGTATTGTCTATGTGTTTTTTTAAGTGACTTCTCACTCTTGCTCTATCGACCACTTTCCATTCTGCCTCCCTACTTGAGACGCTCATTTGAGGAATCTAAAAAACATCTCAAAAAAGCCCCAAATTAGTCTGACTTTGCAAACATGCCACTGACATGAACTTCTCTCATGATGTACATAAAGTATAGCCGGTGGTAAATATGAATCCATTCTTAACAAAACTTAAGAAATTGTAAATATGTGGTCGAATTTTTCAATAAGTCAACAAAAAAATAATTCATATCAAAAGGATGTGGCATTATGGTATCAACCAANAACTTCTCTCATGATGTACATAAAGTATAGCCGGTGGTAAATATGAATCCATTCTTAACATAACTTAAGAAATTGTAAATATGTGGTCGAATTTTTCAATAAGTCAACAAAAAAATAATTCATATCAAAAGGATGTGGCATTATGGTATCAACCAATATCTCTACTCGATGTTGAGTACAAGTTTTCAGCCGAACTGCTTGTAAACCGTCTCAACTATGCATTTTCGACACCAAACAACATTAAAAAGGCTTCATCAAAAGTCGTAGAATCCAATACACACCCTACCAACTATATGACGTGCAACATTGAGCCATCGCAAATAAAGAAAAAACTTTTCTCCTCTCCACAGAATTTGAAAAAGCATATGACACTCTCAGCAAACCATACTTCATGCACGCAATGCACCACATAGGCATCCCACTAGAACTCATGGAATAGGCACAGCTCCTGCATGAAGACACCACCACACGGTTGTTCATCAATGGAAATTTAACCCCTCCCATAACACTCCACTCCAGGGTCCAGCAAGGATGTCCCCTGGTACCTCTCCTTTTCATCTGCGCCATGGAACCTATCTTTGCCTACATCAAGTACCACCTTCAGAGAGTCTCATCCCGCTCATATGACTCCTGACGTTTTGCTGGCTATGTGGACAACACAACCCTCTTAATTTGCTTGGTCCGAGAGTTAAACCAAACCCGACAGATTTTCGAAACAATAGCTAACCACACAGGCCTAAAGGATATTCCGAACATAAGAATTGGTCTACCTATTGGAGATCATACTCCCATCCCCTCTTGCCCCCCTTACCTAGTGTCAAAAGGCTCAGTCTGCATACTGGATATCAATTTCCACTCCACACCCCCCCTNGGCTGTCAAGAAGTCGAGTGGACAGTATGGAATGATCAATAGTTTTGCAATTAGTCTCTGGGCACTTTTATCAACGGTCAAACCGGTCTGAGCCTTAAAAAAAGGATTATTGGCAAGCGAAAGAAGTGGCAAAATTCCCTCGGCCTATTGGTGTGGGAATCCGGAGGGCGACACATGGTGGGCTTTAAATTCAGGGAGATAGACGTCCACGTGCTGAGTTCATAGACTGGTGTGTTGTTGGTGGGTGTGTTTACTAACTACTGTGACCTTTCGGCTCATGTCCATCCACGTGCAGATGCCTGAGATGGGCCTGACGGCAACCGAGCTCTATTGGCATCTGGCGTCATCGTAAGGAGAGGAGCCTGTGAGGGGCTTGGTGGCTTGCACAGGGTGACAACCACCCGGACCATGCTTGCTACAGGGTTATGTTGTTCGCTGATCCGATCCTAGCCATTGAAAGGGCGCCTTATTCTGATGTGTCATCGTAGATTTATGACTGTTTCCATTTCTGACTGGCTGAGACACAACAAAACGCTACCCCAGTGTGTTGTGTGAACCAAGTACGGTCGTCCCTATTTATGCTTGTGTGGCTCATTTGTGTAGCTCTCCTTGCATGTGCTTCCTATGGTTATGCTCTTCACGCCTGTGAGCATCTTCTGACCATATCCTTGCCGTTCCCTGCTTGGTGTCACACATAGCGGGTAGGCAGACGTGTCAGGCAGCTTCCAAGAAGCTTCTCATGGTATCAGAGCAGAGGAGATAGCTCTTGCGTGACTGCACAGTAGGGACGCAACATCGGTCCTGGGAGCGCCCACCACCCATTGCGTCACGAGGTGACGCAGGCGCCAGCGATAGCAGCATCAGCAACATCAGCAAGAGTGACAACAGCTGCAGCTGCTGAAGGGTGCAACTCAGGCTGCCACCTGGCAGGCCGCACCCCCCACCCACTTGCAGTGTGCAGCTACAGGCACGCAGTGGCCAGCGGCCAATGAGTAGCGAGAGAGAGCGAGCAGCGGCCAGCGTGCAGCGGCCGGCAGCGGGCAACCGCTGGCGGGCAGCCGCCCTAGGGCAGCGGCAGGAAGCGCCCGCCACCCGCCGACGTCGGGGTGTGCTTGTGCACTCCCATGTGGCAGGTGCGTGTACCACAGCACACTTTGCGCATGCTCGGCAGCAGCGGATGGCAGTGGTGGCAGTGGCAGAAGCGACAGAGGCAGCTACGGACGGCGGCAGCGGACGGCTATAGCAGCGGTAGCAGAGGTAGCAGCTGCGGCGGTGGCAGCTGCGGCAGTGGCAGCAGCAGCAGTGGACTAATAGCGGTGGCAGCGGCTGCTACAGCGGGAATCAGTGGACGATAGAGACAACAACGGTACCAGAAGTGGATAACAGTGACAGTGACGGCTATAGCAGCGCACAGTAGTGCATGTAGCAGGTGCGACAGTTTGCAACCATGCCACCCAAGGCTTCGCAGCCTGAGGGGGCAGAGGATTCCAGTGTAGACCTAGTCTCTCTGCCGTTGGAACAGGCATCATCGTCACAGCAAGCGGAAGTCACGCANATAGCAGCGGTAGCAGAGGTAGCAGTTGCGGCGGTGGCAGCTGTAGCAGTGGCAGTAGCAGCAGTGGACTAATAGCGGTGGCAGCGGCTGCTACAGCGGGAATCAGTGGACGATAGAGACAACAATGGTACCAGAAGTGGATAACAGTGACAGTGACGGCTATAGCAGCGCACAGTAGTGCATGTAGCAGGTGCGACAGTTTGCAACCATGCCACCCAAGGCTTCGCAGCCTGAGGGGGCAGAGGATTCCAGTGTAGACCTAGTCTCTCTGCCGTTGGAACAGGCATCATCGTCACAGCAAGCGGAAGTCACGCAGCCAATCCACACACTCCCGCTATCGCCGAGCTGCATGACGAGCAGAGCAATGTCCGTACAAACTTACTGGACATGTAGTAGGCTTTGGAAATTCTATCGCAGCAAATCGTCACCCTTTAGCCTCCATGGTCCTATTTCCGCAAGCAGACACATGCAGGCATGCCAGGCACGGAGCGCGTGGTAGCCGACGATGACTCTGTGGATGAGTCTTTGAGTGGGGACTCAGATGATGATGACGATCCCAATGTGTAGCAGATGCACAGTGCAGTTGAGCAGGGAGTGACTGCTGGCGGCATTGTTGACCTAGGAGACGGCCCAGAGGCATCATAGCGAGTTACAACAATCATAGGTAGGGTCACGGTCCACGCGCGGGTGACTTCTGAAGTGGCGCTCCCCACGGAGAAGCCTCCCAAGGAGTTCGACACCACACCTCCGCAGTATACACAAGTAGCTGGCTTCGACGCATGGTGCATTCTCTTCCAGCTGTGGATGATGGCGGAAGGATATTGGCTGTACTATCACAGCCGGTACCAGACCACTTACCCTTGCTAGTGTGAGATGGCCTGTCGTGCCGTGCACGGCCTGACCATGGCCGTGCCTGAGGATTTGGTCCTGGATTACGCACCCTTCATTTGCGACTACTTCAGCGGCACCGGTGCAGACCCTTGCGGTTCCTGGGACCTGGAGCTCACCTTACCGGAGGCTGAGACAACGGCTACTCGTGCGTAGAATGTCACGGAATTCAACTCACTCTGCCATGGTGAGTCGCAGTTTCTTACAGAGTACTAGCGCCAAGCCATGTGCCTGTACACACGTTTGAGGACGCTCGCCCCCACCTAGCTTGGCGCACTAACCACCATGATGTTGGGTGTCACACAACAGTATGCTGCCATGTTCACGACCCACCGCCATCACCAGCTTGAGCGTCAGTCACGTTGATTCACCCTCCTTCAATGGGCCAAGCTCATCTACATGGAGTAGACAGGGGCAGTAGAGGTGGCTCGTCTCCACCGCAAGCATCTGGCCGGCTTGGGCGCGGTGGCAACCGCTTCCTCAAGTGATTCTGTGACCCCTGCTGCGTCCACCACCGCCTCCAATCCAACAAATGTAGCGTCCGCACAAGGGAGGAAAGGCAAGGGACATGGCAGAAACAAGAAGGGAGGGGTACAGGGGATATTGACTGCAGGGGGCTTTGGCGGCAGCAGCCGATAGGTGGTTTGCTACAACTCTGGCGGTGTCCATCGCTACACTAACTGCACTCTCCTCACAGGTTGTCCCATCAACTGGACGCGCGTGACGTGCGGGATCCGCCAGGCCTTCGAGGCTCGTTCTACTCCTCGTTGGATGCCTCCTCAGCCTTAGAGTCTTCCTCCTGGTGGATGGCTACTGCATCCCCCACCATGGCTCCCGTGACCCCTCCTCACGACGCTGGCCAGTGCCTCGCAGAGCTCAAGAAGGCCGTCTGCACACTTCAGGGAGAAATGCACGTACGGACTGAGCCGACTGTGTGCGTTGTTGGTTCCTTTTCGGGGGAATTGCGGGGTGATGAACGGCTGTGACCGCCGTGGATTCTACGTGTCTTGATGGTCCTCATGAGCTGGCATGGTTGGATGATTGGCAGTGTCATCTCTTGCATGTTGAGCAGGCTCCGCGCTCGAGTAATGTTCCTGTCGAGTCGTTGTGTTCTATCGCACACCGCTCCATCGCCACATCCACCAGGATTACTAGTGGCTCATGGATCGTCGATTCTGGCGCCACCCATCACATGACCCGTCGTCGTGATATGTTTGCTGTGTTTGTTGCTGTCAGGTCCGTGCGCTCCGTTTGTACAACAGCTGGCCAGGAGGTGCCTGTTTGTGGCATTGGTGTTGTCCAATTCCGTGGTTTGTCTGGCCCATTGTACGTTTCCAATGTTCTCTTCGTGCCTGATCTTGAGATCAGCTTGGTCTCCATTTTTTCCTTTACCCGCATGGGCCTAGGTGTTACCCATGTCAGCAATGTTTCCTCCGTCTTTTTACAGGCTTCTAGTGAGGCTGTCCTGCGTGGTGAGCTCCACCAGGATCTCTACCATGTCAACAGTGCCTGTTTCCTCGCGTCCCCCCACCTACCTGACCCTGCCACACGCGTCTTTGTCACTGGCACCTTGTCCTCCGACCAGCACCGCCTCCTCCACCGTCATCTCTGTCATGTCCACCTTGACGCGGTTAAGCGCCTTGTGCGTGATACGCCCGCGCTCGGTCTTGAGGCGGCCTCCTTTGTGGCGCCGTCAAAGAACGACTGCCTTGCCTACGCGTAAGGCAAGATGCACCGCTGACCATTCCCGGACTCCACTGTGAATTCCACTTGAACCCTTCAGCTCATCCACTCGGACCTTCTCGGCCCCCTTTCCACTGAGTTCCGGGATGACCGTGGCCGGTACGTTCTCACCTTGACGGATGACTTCACCCTCATGCGCTAGGTGTGCAGTCTCCATCAAAAGAGTGACACCTTTCCCGTTGTCCAGTGCTGTCTGGCCATGGTTGAGCATCAGTCGCGTTAGACCCTCGAGGTCTTTCGCTCCGACCGTGGGGGGGAGTTCATGGGCGAGCTCCACCGTTGGCTCACAGGGCACGGGGTTGAGTACCGCTACTCTGCCCCTGCCACCCCCCAGCAGAATAGTGTCTCTGAGCGGTAGAACCGAACTATGGAGGATGTGGTCCGTGCCATTCGGGCCGATACCGGTCTCCCTGAGGCATTTGCCTTCGCGGACTTTTCCTACATGACTTGGGTATAAAACCNCCCTCATGCGCTAGGTGTACAGTCTCCATCAAAAGAGTGACACCTTTCCCGTTGTCCAGTGCTTTCTGGCCATGGTTGAGCATCAGTCGCGTTAGACCCTCGAGGTCTTTCGCTCCGACCGTGGGGGGGAGTTCATGGGCGAGCTCCACCGTTGGCTCACAGGGCACGGGGTTGAGTACCGCTACTCTGCCCCTGCCACCCCCCAGCAGAATAGTGTCTCTGAGCAGTAGAACCGGACTATGGAGGATGCGGACCGTGCCATTCGGGCCGATACCGGTCTCCCTGAGGCATTTGCCTTCGCGGAATTTTCCTACATGACCTGGGTACAAAACCGAATCCCACATGGTCCCCTCACTTGTCACACCACACCGTATGAGTTGTGGTATGGTCACCGTGCTGACTTTGGCCTCCCTTGCTTGCGTCTGGTTCACCCCGGAGCAGCAGGGCTCCAATGTCTCCCCTCGCGGGCGCCTTTGCATCTTCGTGGGGATCGCCCCCCGCTCCAAGGCGTGGCAGTTCTGGGACCCGACTTGTGGCCGTATTTTTGAGTCTCGTGATGCCACGTTCTTTGAGAGCCTTTCCTTTCGCGATCTCACCCACATAATGGCCCTTCCTCTCCCTCATGAATCTGGTTGTCCGGGATCTTGGGTGGTGGGAGAGAGGTCCACAGATGCTGCCCCCCGCGAGCCGTCACCACTCTCCGACCTAGCCATCGTTGTCGTTGGTCCCTCACGGACCCCTGTCCCGGGTCCTGTGCTGACGTCACCAGTTGCCACGACCGTTCCACATCCCCTGGTCTCCACTCCCGACCTTGTGGCACTAGGCCGCTCTTTCTGATGCCTGCTCCACCTGACCAGCCAGTAGCTCCGTCCTCACCGGCCCCTCCCTCACGTGACCAGCCGACCGCCCCATCCTTACCACCAGCTGCTTCATCCGACCAGACGACCACCCCGTCCCCACCTCCTGCCACTTCATCGGCTGACTCCTCCGCCCAGCCGGCCTCCAGCACGTACTCCCGCACTCATGGTGGTCGCTTGAGTCCCCTGCCTTCCCGCAGCATTCACAACGGTGATCCTGGCACAATGGCCCTCGACCTCAGTGCCCAGGGCCTCGTGGAGATTCACCCGGGTTACCTGACTGGTCATGCCCTCATCGCTTGTGAGCATGTATATTCGTGCACCAAGTTATGCTTATGTCACAATCGTATCCATTGTGACACCCACTTCATTTCGTGCTCTCTTTCCTTTTAGTCGAGAGTTTGTTTTGTATAACTTTCTTCCCGTCGGTGGAATTATCAATAGGTTTTATAAAACTCTCTCACATGCTTTCTAAAGATCGGTGTCTATGATGCATCTCTTTATAAAAAGATGCATCGCAACATCTCATTCGCGGTTTTGGGTCCTTCTCCTCGCGGAATTCGGAATGCGACCTTAAGACCCCTCTTGTCTTTTGTAACTGCCACATGGATCCCAAACTTGACCGTGCCAGCTGGCATGGTCAAAGTTTGGTAAGCAATTTTGACTTAAGTCTACGAAAATGTCAAAACTTTTTCGCTCTACAACAGCGAAGGGATGGGTGAAAGTCGCAGTCCACGCGAAAAAGATCTGGCGAGTGCCTCCAACAACCTCGAGATGAGGTTGCCAGAATACGCCAGCAAAGTTCCGACGGGGGAGGGACGTTGACGACGGAGGAGAGAGGAACATAACACCGAAGCCACTGACGTCAGCAGGAGGCAGGCTACAAGCGAGCGAGTCTGCATGAGAAAGAGCCAGCCAGCGAGAAGAAAAGCGACGAGAGGGTCAGCGAGAGAGAGAGAGAGAGAAACGGCCAGCAAGGAAGAGTGAGACAACGAGAGCGAGAGAGAGAGAGAGAGAGAGAGAGAGAGAGAGAGAGAGAGAGAGAGAGAGAGAGAGAGAGAGAGAGAGAGNGAGACAGCGTTGGTGCTGACGCTTCTACTGCTGCTACTGCTATTGTTGCGTGCTTCAGTTGCTTCAAGTGCTGCTGCTTACTGCTCCTGCTGTTGCGTAAGTTTGCTGCTGCAGCTGCTGCGCATTGCGACTTCCTATCACAGGTCATGTTGTTCCCGCGCAATGCCCTGTCGCAGCTGCTTGCTGCTTGCACACTACAACGCGTCGATGTTGCTGCTGCTGGCTCCTGCCGGCTGTTCTCACTTGTCCGCACTCGACTGCTACTGCTGTTGCTGCTGCTGTCTGTGATTGCCACTTGCTTGCACGCGGCGGCTTGCCAATGGACTGCCACGCTGCTTACACGCTAGACGCTGTTGAGACTGCAGGCTGCCATGCGGCCGGTTGCGGCTGCTGCCACTGCTGTTGCACCCTGCGCACTGCACAATGCCACTGCTAATGCTACTGCTGCTGCTGCTGCTGCTGCGCAATGCTCGCTGCTGCTGTTGGTTGCTGCTTCTTCCCATGCACATTGAGCACCCACACTCCTCTAAGAGTCGTTGAGTTGTGGTTGCTCTGTTGCTTCGCAGCAGCAGTTGCCACCTGGCTGATGCTGCCGGTTCTACCGCCCAAACAGCGGGTGCGACAGCAACCAATGGCCTTCAAATGACCAATGTATCTAAAAACTCAAAACAGAGCTATCATTGTTGCTGTAGCAGAAATTTTTGCTCCCCCGGCACATCTTTGTCTGAGTGGTGCCACGTGGCACCACTCCGCTGCGTTTCAGACCTGTTCTGCTGCTTTGTTGCTCACACGGCCCCCCTGTGCTCTGATACTATGCTAAAATGAGTCTAGGGCATGGAGGCCCATGTTAGAAGAGACATAAGCTCTGGTGGTGAGCGGGAGAAATGCAGCGCCAAAACTTGGCTAAGTCTGGAACAAATGAATAAAGAACGAAGGAGAGAGTACAATGATCCCTACGATGAGCTTATGTACTGGAGACTGGCGGCTAGCCCACCAGGCCCCGTCATCCCCGCCGCACCAAAAGACACCAAAAGACGGGGAATAACATGTCCCAAAACATGAAACCACACACTGGAGGTCTCCCGAGGCACCGGAACAGTCAACCGTGTGCCCGAATCTTGGCCGACGAGAAAACATCCAATGTACCCCAAACACAACCAGACTCTACGGTGACACACTAATATCACGGGCTAGCCAAGCTAGGCAAGTGTAGGCCTCCCGAGACGCCGGAACACGTAATCAGGCGTCCGGGTCTCAGCCACATGTAGACCACACATGTCTGACAAAAGGTCAACATGGACTCGATCAATGGTGTTGCGTCTCCCGAGGTACCGGTACAAACCACTGTGTACCCGAATCTCAACCACGGAGAGAGTGCACAACCTGTCGGAGACAATATGCAGTCAATCTCTATGGGGTCTCCCGGAGCACTAGCACAAACCACCAAGTGCCCGGGTCTCGACCATCAAGAAACCTCTTTCAAACATGCATGAGTGATCTAGGCGGCCAGAATGCACCATATGTGTCAAAGAAGGAGTACTGTAGCTGCTGGAGAACCATCAGCACAAACTAGGAAGCTCCAGCTATGCAGGACTGTATGACAATCAGACAGGTCAAATTCCATACACCAACATACATGAGTCCGTAGAGTGGGCAGTATGGCTATTGGCGCACTATGTGGAGACTACAGATATTTGTGTTAATGGGCCTTGGGTGTTTGACTTACGACCATGATCTTTGGTGTTTTGTGTCGGAAGTTTCCAACATGTTCAACCATGTTTTCAGATGGCCGACATCAGTGTCCCCATCGATCTTTTCATATTGCTGGAAAGACTTCTTGACAGTGTTGTGTGTTGTTCCCTGCCTCGGAAGTCAGAAGTTAGAAGTGTGGCAAAAGGGGGGAAAGTGGTTCGGTGTGCTGACGGGGCAGTAGTCAACGCTGACGTGTGCCTCGGTATTATGCTCGGCACGTGAAGCAGACTCTCTTGCCGAAATACGTTGGAAGTCACGTTGGCTTCTGAAGTCATGTACGGTCTCCGTACAGATTTGGCTTCTGGAAGTGACTTTTTTAGTGCATTGCTCGAGCCGCTCTCAGATTCTTTTGGGAGAAGTCACTTCCAAGGAACCACGTTTTCATACAATGTTTTCTTTAATCTTACGGTTAGATATGAGGCATGTGCATAGTTGAAATTTTCTTGTTTAAATTCGTCGTTTTGAATGGATGACCCAAACGAGGACCATACGCTCTGACAACTGCTCGAGTCGCGGACTGAACAGCGCTGGTGGGTGCCACGAGCCTGCACCACGTACTTGTGCGCTCTGTCGACGGCGGCACTTGCACAAGTCTTCCGACGTCCACCTGTTTCCGCAATACATCTTCATTTACCTCCCCTTTCCCCCGCCATGGCTGCTCCTTCAGACTCATTCGCGATATACGGTGAGTCCGCCTCCATCAATGGGCATGCAACATCCCACGCTATGCCGTCCCTCTCTGCAGCACCGACCAACGAACCAGACGTCGTTGAATGCCCGTGGGAGGAAAGTCGCCGCGGATTGCGCTGGCAGATTTGCGACTCTGATGCCACCACTCGTAAGGAGCGACGGCTCGTTCGGGGCGACGACATCATCGAGGATGCCCACGACCTGGAGACCAGCTACATCGGCAAACAACGCGTTGGCCGTGCGGACGTTGATCGCTACGACACCAACGTGCCACGTCCTCCGCACACACTCGCCGCGGGACGTGTGTCCCTCGCCGACCAGATGGAGGTGCTGGCTCCAGCGATTGTGGAGAAGCCTGCCCCCTCTGTCGACATCCTCGAGTCTACGTTTGGCGGCTCGACGATGGGTGGAGTTCTCGGCAAAGGTTGGTGGACGCACGAACGTGACATGCGGCTGATGCAGGAAGTTGTTGCTTTTGCTGACGTACACCGCAAGACCTGGGGATGGCAGGCGAAGATGTATGAGGAGCTTGGCAAGAAGTTGAGCATTGTTTGGGCGCTGACAGAACCTCTCTCAGTCTTGCAAATCAAAAGCCGTTTGCAGATCATTGCCAAGGTTTGGCGCCCCGCAAGAGATCTCATTGGCTGCAGTGGTGTGCAGTTCAACCGCACGACGTGGAAGATTGAGCTCGACGCGGTCAAGTGGGCCGAGAAAAAAAAGGCCAACCCCAAGCAAGCCCGGCTGCACAACCTTGGCATGCCTTGGTTTGACCTTGCAACGGCGTTCTTCTTCCCAGACAAAGCGTTAGGGGACAACGTCATTACCACCACCCCCGATGCAGACATCACCTCGGTGCAGCCCATGGTCGACGACAAGCCGCAAGGTGAGGAGGGCGAACGCCGTGTGCGCCGCTGTGCGCACATGGAGCGGCAAATTGAACGTGCGGAGAAGGTGCTTAAGGTGCTTAAGGGTGCCGCCAAACTCGAGTGTGTCATCAAAGATGACGGCCCCAAGACACCGTGGGGTATGGCAGTGCAGACCGTGGACAAAGATGGCGGTCTGCACCTGTACAACAAGCTTGCGCTCCTGAATCGCCAGACAAACGACGAGCTGCGCGAGCTTTATGTGTACACATCAGGTGCGCTCAGACAGCAAGTGTCCACGCGTGTGCTTAGGCGTATCCCAGCCATGGGTGAGGGTGGGGGTTCACCGACTGTTGCACAAAGCATGAACGCAGGCTCGGATGAAGGGGGTTCTAAGGAGGAGGAGGCAGAAGGCAGTCACATGGGGAACCCAGAAGAGGAACCGGAAGAAGATGTTGTTGTGCTGAGCAAGAATGCTGCTAGTGCTGAACAACTGTTAGCAGATAGGGAGGACCTGAACGATGAGGAGTACTATTAGGGCCATGTCATGTAACAATGTCATTTTCATAAGGGGAATTATTGCTTCACAAACTTGTCACTAACTTCAATACAAGGAAGCATGTATCCGACTCTGACNAAATCATTCCACATTGCTTCGGCTATGCGTTGTCTCCAGGTCCGAGTCCTTGACGTGCCATGCCCGCAGCCACCATTGGTCGACGTTGGATTTTCCATGAAGCTTCCTAATTCTGCAACACCCCTGTCCACCCATGTCATCATGTTGTGCATGAAAAACGTAGAAAGGATGAGTGGACCCTGGATTTCCCCCGAGAACTGTGGCAAACCGCGTAGAATCCTAAAACGTGCCTTTAACACACCAAAGGCATGTTCAATTCATGAACGAACCGCCGCGTGTCACCTGTTGAAGAGCTCCTCCTTGTTTTGAGGTAGAATTTTCCCCTCCCCAAACTCTTGTAGGTGATAACGGATACCTCTATAGGGCGTCATGAGTCTGTGAGTATCCGAGAAGGGGGCGCCACCCAACATGAACTTGTTTTGTGGGACCGTGAAACCATCCCTCACTGCAATAGCAAACATTCTAGCGTCGTGCACATTCCTTTCCCACCCAACGCTAACAAACGTGAAGATCAACGCATGGTCGCATGCAGCTATAATGTTTTGGGTGATGTGGTGGTGGCGATTGATGTAAGCGGCCCTCCGTGCCCTGTGAACAATGACCNGCACATGTGTGCCGTCAATAGCACCAATGCAATGTTCAACCCATGGGAGGAGGTCATGCCGACCCTCCCATGCAGCGGGATGTGTGGAGCTTGCATTGGGTAGTCGAATAAGTAACGGTGATATGTTGCAAAGTTCTCGAACCACATCGTGCACAACTCGCCAAACAGTTGGAGCGGCTCGTTGAAAGCGCTCCATAACTTGGCGGATACTCATGCCAAAGCAGACGCATTACAGGTACATCAAAATCTTCTCCTCAATAGTAGTGTTGCTGTCACGCAGAGTAGTATGTCAACGCATGAAGTTGACGATGACCTGCCACGCTGGTACCGACAGCCGACTCATGTTGAATAACCGCTGCGGATGGCCATCATTTGACTTCTGCATCCAAGCAGGACCTGGCAAAGCACCATCCATCATGGGCCGGCGGCGTAGACGACACAGGATGCGGGACACAATGTCCAAAAACAGCTCACGGAGAAGTGTAATGAGCTGCGCGCGCAGTTCAATCGCATGTCAGATGAGAGCTTGCCTTGCGGCAGATCGACGAGAACGTGTATCCATGGTGAAATGCGAGCAGCAGTGGTTGGAAGTTGCTGGGATACAAGTGACGCAAGGGACCCAAGAACACATGTATCCCAGCCATGTGTGTGTTGAGGCAGCGTCTCGACCACCGGGCAAGCGCATATTGACCGTTGCGACTTGGGATGCGACTCGGCTTACCGTTTGCATCCGTTGAGCCAGCGGTTGTGGGTTCGACAACGGCCTACGGGGAACGGTAGTGGCTACCCGGAAGTTATGGGACGTTTGCGTGNGACTACTGTGTCTCACTTCCATGGGAACGGTGTTCAAATCCTGGAGTCGAACTCAGAAGTCCACTACCGTTCCCGTTATGGATTTTCGGAAAATTGTTGCACACTTCTGACTTCTGAGGGGGGGAAAAACACATTGGATGTTCACAAAGAAGGGTCTTGAAATTATTTAAGAAACTCGACTTCCTGACGGTGTTTGTTTAAGAATCAAGTCACGGTAAAGCTTCGCACGTGCCGCTAGAACACAAGACCCCAAGTATGCCTTAGTTGATTTGTGGAAGTTGAATGTGTGCATTCGATAGTTTTGACATTTGTCATCAAAGTGCATTTTCTTTCAGTTCCGAAGTTCTAAAGTGTTCCATTTGCCCAGTTTGTGTTCTTCTCCACATCTTCTTCCATGTTCCATGCTTCACTTATGCTCAATCCACGATACGTGTCGCAAACAAGAATGGAAAATAAGGTTGATTCAGTGAATTTTTCGTAATAGATGGGGGTATGGACGTTCTCATTGTGGTTCTTGGAGGTACAGTTTATTTTTTGAGGTGTTTGGATAGAAGTGAGTCACTTCCCAAGTTTGTACTTTACCTGTGCTATAACTCCCTTCTGAAACCCCCACGGAGACGTCCCGAGAGCCTCCCATTTCCACTGGTCTCGAATGTCGAGTTCTGTGTTATCCCTGCCGATCGCTGAAGAAGTCCGACTGTGATCGCGCCATCCTTCCGGCGGCCATCCGCACTCAACTTGTTTGCGACCGACGTCTTGTGCATTCAGCTTTCCGCTTTTGGCCTGAGTCTGATTTTGGAAAGCCATCCCCGTCATCATGTCGCAGGGCCAGCGGTTGCAGGTGGTGCCTACAGTGACTGTGCTCACTGTCATCAAAGCGCGGCTTGTTGGCGCAACGAAAGGTCATCAGCTTCTGAAGAAGAAGAGTGATGCCCTGACCATGCAGTTTAGGCAGATCCTGAAGAAGATCGTGCAGACTAAGGAAGCTATGGGGGACACCATGAAGGCCTCGGCTTTTGCCCTAACGGAAGCCAAATACGCCGC
>SZWC01020318.1:15164-29269 GCA_023375785.1 Penium margaritaceum
GGGGGGGGGGGGGTGCGTGGGGAGACAAAACATTGGACACAGGTGTTTGCACGCAGTCGCGATCTGTCTGGAGGAACAAATGGGGGGGGGTCACCGCTCGATCATGATATTGCGAGGGAGCGAGAGTGGTGATCGAGCGACGGCCTCATGGCCATTTTCGGCCTCCCCGATCATCAACGCATGTCGCCGATCGAGCATCGCGAGCGTGCAGGATACCTCGTTCTTCTATCTGTAAGTGTTGGACATGGCAGACATAAAATTCTATTTGTGGGTATGGCAACGTCAACCCTTTTGGCTGTTTTGCTCCTTTCTTTTTTGGGCAACTTTATCCTAGATGCGCTCTCTGTGCCCCGCGTGGATGCGAAGTGACGAATCCAAACCAGGACGAAGATAGGTGCCTGTTTTGCTGACTGGATTATGGAAAATGTCTACTTCAGATTCTCATGTCAGGTTTATGCCTCGTACCAAAACTTAAACCTATGAGGACCTGCTACCATCCATATCCATTGTCGCATGTACCGATCTAACAGCCGGATAACCGGGGTTCCTGTTCGATGGTGACCTTGGTGTTTGAACTGCATGTTCGTTGAACCTTTGCTTTGACTTAGCTCCAATTCACATGCATCAACGAGCAGTGCCAATGAATAGCTTGAACGCACGAAGCATACGATGCACGGTTCGTCCGGGTTATGCTTCTGTTCTCATTGGCCCTCGATGCGTGTGCTACGTTCGTGATTCGTCATTGTATTTTCCTTTCGTATTTTTTGGACACATCTCACCGGTGGAGAGGTGTGTCGAAACTGACAAAATAATGTATCATTCCATCCGTCGGTCTCGGTCACTTTTGCCCCATGCATAAAATTGACGGCTGCCAACATGGTTGTTTCCCCCCCTCACGCGGGGATCCGATGGGAGAGCGCTCCCAAAACAGGCCCCTCCAATCATCCAAGAGGTGCTACGGCATCATCCATGTACGAATTCGAGCGTCGGTGTCCGCATCAAGAGGGGGTTCGGATTAGGCAGCTCTTGCAAGTTTATCCTCCTTTTTCATTCTCTTACCAGTCGACGTAACGGACTCAGGAAGGGAGATACCTGTGGCGTGGCAGTGCCACGCCGACCGGTCCAAGGAACCACACGGCTCGAGCAGGGTCATTTGGGACTTTGGGCGGTGAGACATGATGGCTTGAGGGTTGGAGACCCTCAAGCACCATGGGTTTGGCCTAGTCGGCCAAGGATTCCGTAAAATCTGTTACATTGGTATCGGAGCCCCAGAGCTCGAATCCCACGTCGGGATTACTGGAGATGCCGAGGCGGCTCTCACTCATAGGGAGGAGCGTAGCGTGGCAGTGCCACGCCGCTCAAGCCATGTGGCGGAGCCACATGGGTTCAACGGGGTCACCTGGGAATGCGGGCGGTGAGACGGGATGACTTGAGGGTTGGGGACCTTCAAGCACCGTTGTTTTGGCCTAGTTGGCCACGGATTCCGTCAAATCCATTACAATACCTCATCAACGAAGCCAACCTAGGGGTTGATCCCGACCCTTAACGGGAAGTATAAGGAGGGAATTAACACATGTAAGGGTGTTTCCACCACGAGGTCAACGACGAAAGTGATCCGTAGTCGGAATGCCAAGTCACGGAGGAGGAAATTATAGAGGCCTACCAGTTGGAAGAAAGCGGCTTCAGAGGATCGTAGGCGGGAGCAAGAACTCTTGTGCTTTTTGCGGGAGAAAGAGGTTTTCAAAGCTATGTGTAAAGTTGGAGAGCCTAGGGAAATGTGTAGCGGAAATTTTTAGCAGGGAAGGAGTGAGGTTGTGCCCTTTGCTCTTCCTAGTTAAGGTGGGAGAGAGTGGATCAGATGATAGGAACGATTGCGATAAAAGAGAGAGGCTTGAGTGGTCAAAGGAGTATTTCAATGGAACCTTAGAAAAGATTTGGGGAAATGTTGGACTAAACTTTTTGTAGGAAAACCGCAAGGATGTGCATTGTTCATCATGGAAGAAAGCAATGTTCATGGGTTTCATCTTGAAAAGAAAGGAAAGGGAGATTTAACATCAGGGCTTACGAAGTCTATGTGGTCGGCTACAAGATTGGAACGATACCTCTTCATTCTTGCTTCTTACCCTTGGTCATAACCGAGTTTAAGGATGCATCAACAGCACCAGAAAAAAATTGAGTGTAGCACGAGGGCTAGTTTGGCACACCCACCACACAATAGCGAGGGGTAGTTTACAACTACTCCTCTCTAAAGTGAAGGCTGGCTGGTGGCCAGCCACTTGCAAGCCGGCAGCAGGCCTGCGACCCGCCAGGTATCCGGTTGGCAATACGACGCCTAGACACCTGCAGCCAATCGAGCTAGTGGCTCGATCGGTGGCTAAGAGGCTATGAGGGTCTCGAGGGCAAGGCCCATGGCCTCCTACCCTCGCCCTCCCTCACCCTCTTTGCCAGCAAGAGCAAACAAGGCGAGGAGCAAATGTGAGCTGGAGAAGCGCGCGACTGAGATAAAGTGTTGACGTGAAGTTGCCACACATGCGTCGCTCGTAATGAATTCTCATCGCCGCATAGAAAACAAAAATCAATGTCATGTGGTACAAACTTGAGTTTCAAACACGGAAAACTCACATGAACAAATGAGTTCGAAGTAATACCTCCTCTCGTCTGGTATCTACCTTACATCTTAGGATACAACAGGAAGCATTGTTACATGGCTTCCTCTCGTCAGTCAATGTGCATCAAGCCTTGTCTTTTGGGTTCATGAGGCCACACTGGTGGGCGGCCGGAGCGTCGCAAATCATAATGATTTTTATGGCATTCTTTCTTTGCATGTCATGTGGAAGGTGTGCAAAACATCAACATAAAGAGGCCTGAGAGACTATGTTTGTGTGGGAATTTCTCTCATGAGTTGGCTTCATAGGATGGGTTGTGGAAGTTCAACCACAGAAGACCGGACAAACCTCGAAGAATGCTGGGGATATGACTGTAAACATAGTAAAAAAGGAACATGTGGGTGAGCCAAGAGATATAGAAGAGACTGATTGTTGCGAGGCAGTGCTACGGCGACTGGTTGAAGGAGCTATGTGGCTCTAGCGGGGTCACCTGGGACTGTGGGCGGTGAGACGGGATGGCTTGAGGGTCGGAGACCCTCAAGCACAACAGTTTTGGCCTAGTCGGCGAAGGATCTCGTCGAATCCATTAACTCGGTATCAGAGCTCGAGGGCTCGAATCCCACGTTGGGATTACCGGAGATGTCGAGACAGCTCTCACTCCTAGTGGGGGGGGGGACTATAGCATGGCACTGCCACGCCGACTGATCGAAGGAGCCACGTGGCTCAAGCGGAGTCACATGGGATTGTGGGTCGTGAGACGGGATGGCTCGAGGGTCGGAGACCCTCAAGCACCGCGGTTTTGGCCTGGCCAACCAAGGATTCCGTCAAATCCAACACATTGATTATCTAGAGAGAAAAACGGGAGCACGAACTGTGATGTTCATATTTGGGCCCAGAATTGGAAGTGGATTTGAGAGCGGACTCGCTATTTGATGAGAGGTTCGACGGAGAGGTGGAATACAAGGGATGTTTGGAGACCAACACTTTTTTCAGAGAAAAATTTCATGATTAGAAATGGTCTTTAAACATGTTCTCCCCATTTCGGGGCAGTGTTACCGTCGGGGTCCGTTGTATGGGCAATACAGCGACATCGGTACATCGGTTCACATCGATGTAGCATCGATGTCGTTGTTTCACCAGGTCAGTTTTGAGAGCGTGCGAGCACAAGTGCTCCACTGTTCGGACGACCGTTGAACGACCACCGACAATTTACCTCCGCGGCATGTCGACGGCCATCGATGCGCCGACGCTTATCGATGTGGCAGTCCACCGTGTTGTTGAAATGGTTCATGAAAGTTAAGGAAAGTAAGGACCTACTTTTCTCGCATACTGTCATGTCAGAAACCGTTGAAGAATGAATTAAACATACAAGCACGTTCAACTTCTCGCCCATTCTATTGAAACTACGGGTATGTAAGCTCCTTTGTTTCAAATTTTCAAAGAACGATTTTTTAAACACGTGCACAACATGTTCGACTCCTATACGTGTCGAGAAAATAACATGATATGAAAAGTACCCCCCTTTATGAAAGTCGAAATGTTGGGGTCTTTCCTTCATGCGCCGTCAATCGGCGGATATCTCCATTATTTGTTATCGAAGTTCTTTTTCCATGGACCCATCCAAAATACTCATGGAAGATATTCCATTGGCGCCGCATTCTTCGTTCCCGTCATTCTTGGGCCACGGTGTACACACACGGTTTGTGGATGATATTGGTTGGAGATTTACTTCATAAACATTGCTTTTTGAAATCTGGAAGTCATGCTTTGAACGTTTTCCACATGGTTTTGCTCAAGTTTGGCGCACGTTTAGAACATACATACTTTTGACATTTCAAAAGGACTCACACACGTGGACGATGCTTCTGCACCAAACACGTCATTGGCCAAACCCACATACAGAGCCTTCTACGGTGGCTGAATCGTGCCATCCGACCTTGTCAGTTTCTTCAAACTATCGATTGCACCACTGTTGGGTTGTTCGAACCACCGCCGGTTCGAACGACCACTGGTTCAATTGAAGCACTGTTGGTTTCAAATCCCGCCAGTTCAAACCAAATTCTGAAACGGCCGTTGATTCCCATCGACTGCTGGTGCGAATCACCGGCTACAATGCGATAGCGACTCCAACGATCAGGCGGGTGTCCGTTCAGCCTAGTAGGGCTGGCGAAGCGACGGCCACGTCGAGGCACAAGCCACCAAGCTATTAGCTGATGGCTGCAGTGCCTTAGACGTGAACGTCATAGGTCCACTTCGTGGGCCACTAGCCCCTGAACCCCGATGCAATGGCCTGCACGGGTAGTACCTCTGCTGCACCTTCTTCCTCTGCAACACAGGCAACTACATGCGAGGTCCCAGTTTTGAACCCGCCGAAGGGTCCAGTTTGCACGGGCGACTTTCTAACCCTTGCACTCTCCCGCCACTTGAACAAATGGCCTGCTGCAACGAATAAAGCAGGCTTTCAGTGTGGCTCCTGCGGCTCCAAACTTCTAGGGACCTGTGACCGCATAAGGGGTCACTTTGGCGAAGCGAACGCCAATGTTGCCAAGTGCCCGAACCCCCCGCCACTGGCACGTGACGCTCTTGGCTTGGAGCGGGCTCCAGTACCAACAGGGGAATGGCGCCCCTACAGCGCGTGGCTGTACAACGGCAAGGGCGAGTCATGGGGTACGCGGGACAAGCCAGTTTCGTGGATTCGGCTGTGGGAAGACAGAGAAAGAGCTGCAGAGCGGAAGAGGGCGAACATTGCAGCAGTTGACTCCGAGGAGGAGGCTGAAGCTGCTCGACAGGCCGCAGCCACCCGCCTAGCAGCCGAGACCGCCATGGGCATTCTCAGAAGCATGCCTATTGTGGATGTTAACTGCATGGCAGGCATGAGACAAGGCAGCATGGACAGGTTCACTACGCAGGCCAACAACGAAAAATGCCAACTTTCCATTGTGAAGCTTATGGCAATCGGCGCGCTTCCAATCTCCTTCTGCAAGCAAAGCGTGATGATGGAGGTCGTCCGCAACGCTAAGCACACGACACCGGCATTCCGCCTACCCCACAGGGACAAGGTGGTGGGGGTCCTGCTGCCACGGCTGGACAAGGAACTGGAGGCTATGGACGAGCCACTGAAGCAGCAGTGGCAGATTTATGGGTGTTCTGTGGCAGTGGATGAGTGNTTGTGGAGGTGGGAGAGGGCAACATCGTTGGGGTTATCTGCGACAACACGAACGTGAACAAGAGGGCCTTTGAGGACCTCAAGGAGAAGTACCCCCGCCTCTTCTTCCAGGGCTGCTGCGCCCACAACATCGACCTCGTTATGAAGGACATCGGCAAGACGGATTGGGGTGCAGCAGTTCTGTCAAGGGCCGAGAAGCTGGTGACCTTCTTCCGCAATAATGACATGCCGCGGACATGGCTGAAGCAGGAGAGTGGCGGACGGGGGTGCTGCTGCCCAAGTGTGACACGCGGTTTGCAACGGCACACATCGTCGTTCAGCGCTTGCTGGACATGCGCCCATTCCTGCTGAAGATGGTGAACAGCAGTGAATGGAAGAGCATGGGTGAGCATCGTGAGGCAGGGTTCCAGGGCCGCAAGAAGGTGGTACGGTCCTTGGTAGGCAGGCGGGTATTTTGGGTGCAGCTGAGGGAAATGCGTGACCTTCTTGCTCCTCTTGTTCACGTTCTCCGCATTGCAGACCACCCGAGGAAGGGCGTTGCTGACATCTATGAGGGACTGCTTGATTGCATGGAGAAGCTGCGCGGTCTCGCAGAGCCAAGATGCAACAACAAGCCTGCACGTGTCGGCCACGCCCATGTGCAGTTTGCCATGGGCCGCTTGTCTGCTAGGTGGAAATCTGACATGGCATGCCCTCTTTATGCCGGAGCCCGTCGTCTGCACCCCTCGCACTTTGGGAACAATCTCAGTGGGGATGCAGAGACCGTGACTGCTTGGTCGGTCGTCGTGGATGCGCTTGTCCCCGAGGCCGACCATGACGCCATCCAAAGCCAGATCCGTGCCTTCCAGAACGGTCAAACCGTTGTGGAGGTGGATCCACTGAAGACTCCCAAGGCAAACACTCGTGCCAAAGCAGCAGTGCTGAAGGTGAGCACTGGTCTGTTGCCTGCTCACGAGTGGCACGAGTTGTACCTCGGTGCCATGCCTCAGTTGCGCAAGCTGGCCATGCGGCTGTTGACTCAGCCATGCTCTTCGTCCGAGNTCAGTGCGCACGAGCTCATCCATACGGCACGCCGCAACCGGCTGAGTGTGAGCACGCTTGAACTGCTGGTGCGCTGCAATGTCCGTCTGCGCAAGCAGTACAAGTGCCGCAGCAAGCGCAGGGCGACAGACTTTAACTGGCTGCAGGACAAGGACGACTCGGACAGTGAAGATGATGGCGAGCTAACTGAGCTCACCAACATTCCGGAGGAGGAGGAGGGTGAGGAAGGGATGGGAGTGGAGGAAGACGAGGAGGAGGGGGAGGAGGATGAGGAGGAAGAAGAGGGCAATGGGAATGAGGAGGCGGCTGGCAGCCAGGATTCAGCTCCAGGACCAGAAGCAGAAGACAGCCCAAGCTACGCCCGCCCAATCCGTAGCCGCGAAGCAGTGGAGGCTCTGATTGTGCAGGTTGCAACAGGTCAGGCTGCTGCTACAGCAGTAACCGGCACGGCTCGGACTGCAGCCCGTGCTCGTGCAGCAGCTGCTGAGCGAGCAGATGGTGCTGAGGATGCAAATGCAGGAGGAGGATCATCTGTGACAGCAGCCCAGGGGTCTGGGACTGCTACTGGAACTGCCGCCTGCAACACGAGGCTCAGCAGGAAGGTGATGACTGGCGGTGCTGGCACTGCTGGTGGTGCTAGTGGTGCTGGCGGTGCTCGCGGTGCAAGTGGTGCTGGCGCAAGCGGGGGCAAGCAGAGGAGGCGCAAGGGAACAGCATAACTTTCATGTTGTGTTTTACAGGTTGAGCATCCCACTTATCATGGGATGCAATGTGCCTTCTTTAATGGTTGCACATGATGACGATGGTCCGTTTATGATGGGTAGGCATGGCATTATGTGCTCTCCAATGGCTGGGATGTTTGGGAACCTGCTCAAACTTGCATGTGAAAATTGGATGATGATATCTTCCATGCTGCAATTGAAAATTGTATTGTTACATTTGCTTTATTGCCATGCTGACATGAGTTTTCTGCAATTGGCACTAGACACATGACAAGCTAAATCATGGACCAGGAATGTGGTGCTCTGTTCAAATGTAGACTTGGTGCAAATGGATATAGCTACACCCAAGTAGATGTATGTATGGCCAATTTTCCACTATGTCACCATATGAGATGAAAGTTCTTCCATGATTAAGGACAAAAGAAGCAGTTAGAAATCTGTTCAAAGTGACCAGCAGAAGTTTAGTTGCAATTTGGCCAAGCAGATGCTGTGAATTTGCCTCTTCATAGGCAGTGTACATCGATGTAGGAATGGCATGATACATCGATACATCGATGTTGGCATCGATGTACCGATGTTCGGGGTCTTGATGGCAACACTGTTTTGGGGACTCGAGACCTGGGTCTCGAGGAGTCAAGAACCGGAAAATGTCCATGGGCTAGATTTTGGTTCGACTGGAGCCCCGAAAACACCTTCTACCCAGAATTGGGGCGAGAGGAGTGTCGTTATGGAGATTGCATCACGCCACTCCTCCTCCATCCTTAGAGCTCCGCTAGGATCCCGTTCCACGTGGCAATGCTACGTGGAACAATAGGGTTTGTATGATGCATGATTACAAAACTGTCGCATGACAACCCCTTCCATTCTTGGCACGATGCGTCTCGACCAAAGTGGCTGAGGCGGCCACTTGTGTCTATCATTGTACTTGATTATGGGGGTCTTCATTGAGTCCTATAGTTAGTCGCAAAACGGCCTAGCATCGTTACACTGGTATCAGAGCAAGTGCTTCCGCTTTACAAACACATCGATCTTGTCGGCGCCCTGTGGTCGTTGGATCATCTTATCGATGACCGATGCAAATCGATCAACGATTGGCAAAAACGTGTTGAATTCTCTCGGCGGAGAAAAGGCCGCACAAGCCTTCAGCTCATTGGAAAAGAGAAAAAAAAAAGCTCGTCTCCCATGCCGATTGCAAACGACGCCCGAGGTGGCTTGCTCGCTCGCTGCCTAGCTTGGCGAGCAACCTGACGGGCTCGCTGATTGGCCCGACAGGCCGACCAGTGAGCGATGGGCCGACCTGGTGACAAGAGATGGAAACGGGTGGATAACATCCCCTCTCCCAATCCCCTCATCCGCCGACGACACTAGAACAAAAAGAAAGAGGGAGGTGAACTCCACTCTCCCCCTCCTCTCAGGCACAGACTGCACTAGAAAGGGGGAGGGATCGAAGCTCTTCTCTCCCCCTCCTCTCAGGGCACCGACAGTTCTAGAAAGGGAGAGGAAGAGAAGCTAGGCTATCCCCCTCCTCTCACTACCGACAGCGCCAGAAAGGGAAAGGGAGCTTAACTCCCCTCTCCCCCTCCTCTAAGGCACTGACAGCGCTAAAAAGGGAGAGGGTGTGAAGCTCCCTTCTACCCCTCCTCTCATGCACCGACAGTAGCGGGAAGGGAGAGGGAGATGAGCTCCCCTCTCCCCTCTTTTGATGTGCCAGCAGTGCGAGAAATGGAGGGAGGGAGTGTAGCTCTTGTCTCCTCCTCCTCTCACACGCCGACAGCACCAGAAAGGGAAGAAAGGAGCTGAACTCTCCTCTCCACCTCCTCTAAGGCACCGACAGTGCCATAAATGAAGAGGGAGTAAATCTCCCTTCTCCCCCTCCTCACAGGTGTCGACGATGCTGGGAAAGGAGAGGGAGGTAAACTCCCCTCTCCTCCTCTGCACAGGCACCGTCAATGCCAGAAAGGGAAGGAGGGAGCAAAGCTTTGTCCTCCCTCTCCTCTTAGGCACTGACGGCGCTGGGGAACGAGGGGACTTCCCCCTCCCTCGCCGTAGCTACGCTTGCTCTCATTTTTTCTTGGTGAGCGAATGATGCGCATGCAACTGGCAGAACTAGTGGAACCGATAACTACGTTTTGGTAGGCCGTGGACTCCTAGCTGGCCTGACATCTGTTTTTTTTCCAAGCATGAAGGACTCTTCCTCGGAAACGGAGATGGTGTCTCCGTTTGAACCCAGTTTTGACCACGGTAAAAAGCGATATGGAGCTGAGTCCGAGCCGTACAAGAACTTGAGACGTCCTAAACTTGTATTCAAGAATAATTTCCCATCCAAGGGAAATAGGAAAACCGATATCTTTCTTGCAACACCATTGAGTGTCGTTTGGAAGGTATTAAGCTTCAAGCAAGATAACTGCGCTTGATGTACCACGTTGTTTTTATTCTTCAAGAAACCTCAAGTTGAGGAATTCCATTTAAATCATTTTTAATTCTTTGCAAGGATGATGGTGGAACCCAGAATTTGAGACCTAGCTGGCCATGAGATCTAATTTACAAGCGGTACACAACTCCAACAAAGTGATGGAGAAAAGGGCGTAAAGAGGAAAACCGGCCGTTTTCAACATTTCACATTGGTGAACGCTGCACAAGTGAAATGTTTGTCAAATGTGCCGGTTCCACGAGTGTCGGTCACACTACTGCAAAGTAATCGTCAATTTCCATTGCACTGCTTGTGCAATTGTTGACTGCACTACTGTTTATGTGCAGATTGTGCTTGTTGCACGAGTGCCAATTGCACTACTACACAACTAAGTGCAAATTTTGTCTGTATTGTTTTTGTGGATGGCAAATGAACCACTTTAACGAGTGCCTCTCGCACTTGTATAACAGTTTTTTTTCTCTACAAATTTGAGTGTCGATCACACAATCATCGTGCTGATTGTACAACTGACAGGCACAAAAACTACCATTGATGCATTGATACATCAGCTTACCAAAGCTACAAGTGTCAGTTGTACTTCGGTAACGGTTGCCAGATGCATGAGTGACACAAGTGTCATAGGCACGTCCAACTGATGGAAGGGCGCACGTTAGAGGCGAGTGCAACAAGCACGCTGACATGAGTGTATACTACACCAAAGATGCCACCACGAATAACGTCACTTATGTGAGTCTCAAATGTCAATGTCATGCATACAAAAGTGTTGATTGCATGAAACAAGTGCCTGTTGCACAATAGAAGTGCCAACTGCACAACAAAAGTGTGGTTTGAAAAGATTGTAGTGTCAATTTCCAGTGTGAATGGAAATTGACACTAGAATGGAAATTTCCATTGCACTGCTTGTGCAATGGAATTGACACTGCAACAAAAGTGTGGTTTGAAGATATCGCAGTGCGATCAACACAAGTGTCAATCGCACTACTGACATAGGGGATCGGATGATTGGCTGTTAGATGTGCCAAGTGCACCACTAGTGTGAGTGCCAAAAGCACTATGGACATGGATTCCGATGGGACTACTATGTCAGTATCGATGGTTTGGCACGTTAATAAGTGTTGATTGCCACATAACGCACCATGCATACTCGTGAAAGCCACCATTCTATTGCGTACGATCTATGCTTTGGGTGGTTCTAAGGGCAAGTGCGTTGAGAACCTTCTTTGGCGCCATGGAAAAACATCATCTGATGTTTGAGAGACACCTCGATGAACTTGAGGCTATTCATACTTCCAAATTCCTTATCTATGATTTGCGGGTATGTCTGAAAACAATCACGAGCGGCTGTGATGATGTAGTGTACGCCTAAATGGAACAAAACACTTTAATCTTGACCATCATTGATTTTGACAACCATGTGAAGTTGAAATTCTGTCCCTGCCAACAGCGGTACGGAAAGATACTTCCAAGAGAAGTACAAACAGCATTCTCATGAATAAAACAAGTGTTCTGAGGGCGACTTCCTCAAAGTTGTACCATGCTAGCGGTGGACAGACTCCCCCCGCAGCCACAAATGGAACATGCTAAAAAAACGAAGTTGATTCAGCAGTACTTCCAACGCATTCACGACTTGCATGAGCGTAAAAGGTCAACGGGTATGACCAAGTACTAGAGGCATCCTACCTTTTGACAAAACCGGGTGTGCAATTCATACCATTGGACTGTGGTCATGTGAAAGTGGATACGCAGAAAGCATGGAAAACATGCACATTGTGCATGAGATATTCACTCGGTAACTGTTGATGTGTCAATGAGGACAATGTTACGGGCAAACAATGAATTAATTCATCGGTTTTGTGACTTTCAATCACACTGACGGCTTCAGTACAATCTCAAGGCGATACCATTAGACCGAACAAGTTTTTTGGTCAGTGCATTGCTTCTTTTATGGATGTTACATGTTCATTTCCATTACGCTACTACGTCTATAGGCAGGTGCGATTGGCAGACGTCTGATTTTTGAGGCTCTCTCCAGAAGGCATGATTTGCCTTCGGAGACTCGATGACCTACTGGACGGTATCCGTACATGTCGGAGGTACGACATGTCATTGCTCATGTTCGATGCGGACATCAGACAGGAGTCATTGAATGGGTCAAGAAGAAGACTCTTCGATACAAAGATAATGGTGAATCCGTAGCCGCTTTATCACTCTTTGAGAGATAAATGTCATATCCGTCTGGTATCAGAATTTCCGACAAGCAATATGATCTCACAAAGGATGACTCCTCTCGTAACCGTGGACATGTCAAAGAAGGGAGTGGTCTTCTGTTCCCTCTCCATGACTTTATAAACCGTAATGCGGTAGTTCAAGAAGTCAACTGATCTTGTAAAAAATCTAACATGGTTGGCCGAATGTCAATATTCACGGACACCAAAAGGTGAAGCTTTCACCTTGCATCGACTCGACAAGTGAACTTGGCGTGGAAAGTGAGCCAGGAGAGAACCTGAACCTGATTTCGGTGACATGGGCTCTAGCCTATCATATGAAATCCTCATGGCAAAGGTGCACGAGGATGCCCCTTTCCACCAAAGTTTTACCATGACACTATGATGATCTTGTAGCTCAACGACCAGCTAAGTTGGACATAGTTGGCAACACGACACGGTCTTGGGGTTGTACCCCAGACTACGACCGTACTATGGAATATAAGCAGATAGATGAACGCTACCTGAATGTTGGCATCTCCATCTTCTTGGCCCGATTGACCATGGAACGGTCGAAAGTCAACGTCGAGACCAACCAAGAGTGACAAGTGTGTCATACCCAAATGTTGACTCGAAAGGTTTGCTGTCGTGGACCGCTCAGGGAAAAATTCCCTTACCAAAACTTGATGGAGGAACTTGATACATGTCACGAATTGAGTTAGAGAAAGCACGGTCCATCCTTGATGTCCGACGTGCTTTTATGAAGTCGCATGGATGAATTCCAATCATGCTAAAAGTACTGGATGTCACCGGTCGTGCTTAATCAATTAACAAACATGTATTGCGGTAAATGTTTTTGGAATAAAGACAATCGCCGATAGCGTTTGTGAAAGAAACTTCTCTAAGTACAACCACCTGCCTTGACTAGGGAATAGGAGTTTTGAAAAAATGAAGAAATGAGTATTCATTCATTAATGGATACTTCTTTCAACTACGGTGTACTTGACAGGTGATTTTTTGACCTCGTATGTCAAGGTGAAACGGTTGACAACCGTCGGCAATGGAAACGGTTCCTTTGTTTCCGTTGCTGAGCACAAGTAACATGACTTGATGCCTGTTATTGATGTGGCATTCACTTGCACATGTTTGTCAATTGTTGCCTGTGTGGGCGGAACCCATGGACAAATGCCTCTGCATAAGCAACGATGTCTCAAGTAGCTCAATCTTGTGGTATGACAAGTACCATCTAGACTGATGAAGGTCCACAAAATCTGAGTGGGGTAATCTGGCATGAGGATGGGAAGGTGAAGAAACGCAAGGGTTTCCAACCCTTTTGCACCACATTCTTGGCGAAGTGGGCTAGGATTCCGTCTGTCCCATTGCAGTGTAACACAGATACCATGTGGCTCCCACGTGGTTTTTTGGTCCATGGGCAGGTAGAAGGAATGGCTTGAGGGTTGGAGACCTTCAAGCACAACAGTTTTGGCCTAGTCGACCAAGGGTTTGGTCCAAATCCATTACATTTATAGTAGTTCCGGTCCAGTGGGCCAGCAGTTCCGCTCGTACTACTGTGCCTGGTATAGTCGTACAAACTGTATAGAATGAATGGGACGTAAATGCATATCAATTTCGTGCAAATGAAAAACTATTCCCTAGACGTGTTATTGGTACGGATGATCCCATCTAACATGTCGATCACATGACAACATTGGGAACAAAAACCTGTTTGTTGTGGTGATGGGATCACCAGTTGTGATCCACAAATGACCACTCACGCCATGGAATTGAAACTGGCAAGGGTAAACTTGCACGAACATAATTCGATGTGATTTTCCACCCAAACGGTGGTCATAGCATGATGAACATTTTGCTCATGGACGTACTCCACGAAAATGAGATATGTGCATCTCGACACAAAAGCAAACCAGCTTTCGA
>SZWC01020320.1:2383-39341 GCA_023375785.1 Penium margaritaceum
GAGGGTCGGGCGGGGGGGTGGGGATGGGGGGGGGGGTGGGGGTGGACATCGAACCATGCATGTTTGGTCACGTGGCGAGCTGCGACCCTGTCAGAGCCCTCTGACGTCCACTTCTAAGCATGGCCAAATCGGTAACTTAGTGCGAAAATGTCGGCCATATAAGTAAGACCTTCCGCAAACTGCATTGCAGTAGATTTCCGCGCGGTAAAGTTGGCCAAATCTGTAAGTCGACCACCAAAGTAGGCCAGATACGTAAGGGGTTAAGGCTGGTCGGCCGCAGACGTAAGATAATTTAAAGACATGGCTAGATTCGTAAAATGACCCATCTCGATTCTCCGAGTTCCCGTAGAAGGTGCATTTCTAGAGAGATCGAACGGTGCAACGCTCTTCAATGTGTGTTTCGACGGCACCAGGGAAGGCTGTAGCGCCAGAAGCAGTTGTACCCCCTCGGCACGAACTCGTCTGCAGACACCGCGGCAAAACCCACTGGGCCCCAGTCGGTTGAGCGGCTCAACTAAGCCAGTACGTCAGCGCACTGTGCTTTGGTTTGCGCAATATCGACATATTCTCCACGTCACTTTCTCGGCCCTGGTTCAGGCAATTTCCAATATACGCCCGAATGTAATGGGCGAATATTGTCTATTTGCAGTCGGGACGTCATGTGTTCGCCGAGACGGGGAGTCGGCAACTTGGGAAATCACTTCTCGGGCAAAACATCAGATAGAAACGGAAACAAAGCAAGCCCTCGAAAGACAAGCTAGGAGAAAAGTGTACTGCATCCGTCGCGTATGGTGATGGCAGCCCACAGCCGTCGAGTTGCATCTCCGGAGTCCTTGGACGAGCCCCTCATGGATGTCGGTGGCGTCGAGTCCTACGTCATTGGGCTATCGTCGCGGGTGGTATCCATCCATGACTAACGTCGCAAGAGGAAGGGTTCTTCCCCGACAAACGGATCCGATGACCAGCGCCATGCATTCGAGTCCACGCTGTCGTTCGACGCCCATGACCTTAAAAAAGCACACGTTTTGGTACGTCAGCAGATGGGAGTTCCCAAACTGAAGTGCATGGCCATCAGCGTCGAAGAAGCCTGAGGGCCATTGGGCCGGTTGTGAACCCCGGTCCTGACGGTTGCATGCAGCACGATGGACGCCCGGCCGCATCCATCATGCACAGCGTCGGAACTATCGCCGTCGACAATGCGCTGGGCAGCCGAGCGTATGGCTCTTTCGGGGAAGACCTGTTCCTGCCACAGAATCTTTAGAACCTCAGGTCGTAACCGACTGAAGAGGTGAGGATACATCAGTACCAAGGGACCCTGGGATAAAGACCCGAGCCCCCAGTACCTTTCGCCAGATACAGGATTCAGTTGTAGGTGTTTCCACCAACTGCTAGGAGAAAATAATACATAGCCCGATTATTTCTATTTTGGATTGAATTTGTGATAAATGCGTTAGAAAAGTAATCTTGTATGTTTTTTTTCTTCTATACATGGTCCATGCTCAAAATGCCTCCCACTATGCTCCCTTCCGAGAGCTGGTACTTGGAAAACCTTTGGTCCTTCTCATGCCACCCACAATCGACATCGAGTTTATGTGAAAGCAGAGCTCCATTATAGGACAAATGCACCATGTCGCAGTCATCACGCTTTTATAGTCCTCCTTCCTGAGAGACAGCTTCCTAGCACTGCTGTCGCTGGCGTGGCAGTACAAGCCAGCCAACTGACTCACTAGCACACACAGGTGGAGGTGAGAACAACAAGGGGTTGGCTAGGGACACAAACACAAGTGTCAGAAGCTGCAAATGTTGAAATATGGAGAGAGAGATAACAACTCAGGTCTGGACAACCTAAATAGTGTCGCGGACCTAGTGGATGCACACACACACGCGACGCACAACGGCGCTATTTTCTAGCAGGACAAAACGGTGGCAAAAACACATTTTTGGTCATAGTTCCCTGCAGACACGTCAGAACGACGAGCCGTTTGAACCAGAACAGCCACATAGACGAGATCTACGTCCTGATAGGCTGCACGCCTACGTGCTATGACAATGCACGAGTCTACAAAATACGGAAGTCTTCTGGGCGCCCGTTGCCGCCGGCCGCCTGCCTTTTGCCACCGTCGCCAGTCTCAGGGATCTGCACGTGAATGGACATGAGCCCAGGGGTCACCGTAAGCTGTGTACGACACACACAACAACACTTCCCCATGACCAGAGGGCGAAACACGTCCATGCACATGCAGACACTAACGTTGTACAGAGCAGGAAACGCACAGCCGCTGCAGACAGTAGGCACAGCACATGCAGGGTGGCACATGAGGAATCAACCTGCAATACGGGTGGGGCTGTGTCCAACGGAACGAGTGGCCGCATGAAACTTCGAACGACCTAGAGCCTTGGCCAGAAAATCCGCGCACTACTTGTCAGTGCTCACGTGGATGACTCGGATCTCACCACGATCAACCAGATCACGCACAAAATGGTGCTCGACATTGATGTGCTTTGTGCGTGCATGGAACACACCTGAGTTCTTGTCGATGCCCTCCGCGCTCATATTGTCACAGTGGAGGACCACGGGGGGAATGGACTGACGCTGTTCACGCAACAGACGGACGAGCCAGACACATCCCGCTGCACCGGCGCCTAGGGCAACATACTCTACCTCAGTAGTGCTGCGTGCGATGCAGCCCTGCTTCCCACTTCGCCAGGATACTGCAGTGCCTCCAATGAGGAAGATGTAGCCGGTGCGGCTCTTGCCATCAGGACTCCACGCCCAGTCACTGTCTATGTACCCATCAAGCACAACGGACACCTGCTCGCGAAAGCACAGGCCGAAGCGTGCGGTGGACAAAATGTAGCACACACACCGGACTGCGGCCTCCAGTGTTCGCTGGCGCGGAGCCTGCGAGAACTGGGCGAGGAGGATGACAGTGAAGGCAATATCGGGCCGTGTCATGGTGGCCAAGTACATGAGCGAGCCGATGACTCGTAGGTACAGGGTCACATCAACTGGCTCCCCCAGGTCAGCTGGGTCATCCACCTTCAGGGCGACCTGCCCCTCAGGGGTCATGGGCGTGGAGGCTGTGCGGACGGCAGCGAGGAGGTCAGCAAAGCGCTCCCCCACAGTCTCTGTATAGTGTTCCTGATGGACACGGAGTGTGCGATGAACACGGTCGCGCACGATCTCCATCCCTAAGAAGACAGAGGCCTCACCAAGATCTTTCATCTTGTAGGCCAAGGAAAGAACGGCCTTGGCAGCGTTCACTGCTCCCAGGTTGGACGAGGCGATCAGAAGATCGTCCACGTAGACGAGGATGGAAGCGAGCGGTGCTGGGGACTGTGAGATGAACAGGGATGGGTCAGCATCACTCTTAACGTACCCAGCGCGTCTCAGCGTGCTGGTGATCTCCTGGTTCCAACAGCGAGGTGACTGTTTCAGGCCGTACAAGGCCTTCCGCAGCCGATACACGCGACCGGTACCATCCTCAAAGCCGGGTGGTTGGACCATGTAGATCTCCTCCTCAAGATCCCCGTTCAGGAAGGCGTTGTTGACATCCATCTGATGGAGTTCCCAGTCGTGCTGCGCCACCCGACTGAGCAGTGTGAGTGTCGTCGTCATCCGTCCAACAGGGGCAAAGGTCTCGGTGTAGTCCACACCAGGGACCTGAGAGAAGCCCTTTGCTGACAGGCGCGCTTTGTAGCGCTACACAGTGCCGTCTGGCTTGAGTTTCTTACGTAGAACCCACTTGGCCTTGATGGCCTTGCGGTTCTTTGGCAAGTCCACCAGCTCAAAGACGCCGTGCTCTCGGATGGCATCAAGCTCAGCCTAGCAGGCAGTGCGCCACTGCTCAGCGTCAGGGGCCGACAAGGCCTCAGGCAGACTGGTGGGATCGGGAGACAGCACTGGTGCACTCCGTGTAGCCAGGGCATATGCTGCAGAGGGAGGGTCGACCGTCACCATGGACTCAGCGGCGTCACGAGCAAGACCGCGTTCATGAGCAAGTAGTGCCGCACTAGTGGCACAGCCCGGGTGAACCTCAGCAAGGCCGTGAGCACTCAGGCCGAGGGCCTTTGTGCCCGGGTCACCGCTGACGACGCTGCGCGTGGGGCAAGGGCGAAGACGTCCGCCGGGTGCCCATGTGTAGGGGTCCGAGGGGGCAGGAGCAGTGGGCGCTGCTGACTCACATGCCGGTGTGGACCGCACGGCAGGCGCGCCACTCGAGGCTGGCGTGGCCTCAGTAGCTGGGGACGGGCCTACGGCAGACGCAGGCGCGTCTGGGGCCGGAGACAGGGACAACTCAGAGCCAGACACGGATGCGGGCGCAGGGTCAGACTGAGCCTCAGGAGCGGAAGCAGACGCAAGATCAGGCAGAGCCGCAGACGCGGAGGCAGACTCGGACGGAGACTCGGACACGGGCGAGAGCGGAGAGTCGGGGGCAGACGAGCGAGCCACAGACGGGGCGGGACTGTGGGTGCCAGTGGGCACAACCGCTGGGGACAACCCTGGGGGTGCCGGCGACGGAGTGACTGCACTGGACGGGGGCACTGTGCCAACCGGGCCATGAGCCTCCCCCACACGACAGGGACCGGAACACCCAGGGGCATGAGCAGCACGTAGAGCGTGGATACGAGCAAGGTCGCGGAAGGTGAGATTCTCGAAGAAGAGAGCGTCACGAGACTCCACGATGCGGTGGCGCTCAGGATCCCAGAGCCGCCAGGCCTTCGACCGCGGGACGACGCTAACGAAGGCGCAGAGACGGCCCCGCGGAGAGAGCTTGCTCCCCTGCTGCTCCGACATGAGCCAAACGCAGGCAAGGGATCCCCAGACACGGGCCAGGCGCAGGTCCGCGCGATGTCCGTACAACTCGTAGGGTGTGCGGTGACCTAGGAGGGGACCGTGGGGAATGCGGTTCCAGACCCAGGTCATGTATGCCATGCCCTCGAAGGCAAAGGCCTCAGGCATGGCACTGTCGGCGCGCATGGCGCGGACCACATCCTCCATGGTGCGGTTCCAACGCTCGGAGACACCGTTCTGCTGGGGGGTGGCGGGAGCAGAGAGGTTGTGGAAGACACCAAGCTCGGTGAAGGAGCGAGCCATGTCACCGAGGTACTCGCCGCCGCGGTCCGAGCGAAAGGTCTGAAGGCGGTGGGGAGACTGGCGTTCAGCCATGACCAGCCAAATGCGGACCGCAATGGCTGCATCGCTCTTCTAACGCAGGCTGTAGACCCTGCGCATGCGCGTGAAGTCATTAGTCAACGTCAGGACGTAGCGACCGCGGTCCTCCTGGAACTCGACAGGGAGCGGGCCCATGAGGTCGGAGTGGACAAGCTCTAGGGGTCGACGAGCCCTGGAGACAGACGCAGGATAAGTGGACCGGTGCATTTTTCCCTCAGCACAGGCCAGACAGTCGGTCCTGGGCGGCGCCTCGAAGGACGCTGCATCAAGACCGAGAGCAGGCTGAGTGCGGATCAGCCTATCGACAGCCCCTAGGTGCACATGACAAAGGCGTCGATGCAGGAGGCGGTGGTGCTCGGGGGACAGAGCACCGGCGAGGAAAACACGGGCAGCGGAAGAGGGAGGCAAAGGGGGTGCACTCGCAGAAGATCCATCAATGTGATACAGATCATCGACGACCGTCCCATTGAGGACGGTCTCCTCGGTGTCGCACACAAAGATGCGAGCATCGGCAGCTGTGTGTGTGACACTGAGGCCCATCTTGGTGCAAGCACGAACAGACAGCAGGCTGAGTTCCAGATCAGGAACAAATAGGACGTCGTAGATGTATACGGGACCAGCGGGCACGGTGAACTGCACAACCCCAACACCCTGGACAGGGACCTCATGGCCAGCTGCAGTGTGGACAGAGCGAACAGCGCCGACGGGATGCAAGACGACAAAGGCGTCATGACGACACGTCATGTGATGGGTGGCACCAGAGTCCACGACCCATGTGGCATCTGTGACACGTGTACAAGGGGCAACGTGGCACTTAGTGATGGAACACGGCGCGGCAGCAGGTCGCTCAGCAGGCGATGCGGCAAGACGAGCGACGGAGCGTACATGAGACGCATGCAACCAAGACACGTCATCGGGATCGTCATGCACACACGGCTGGGCATGGGGACCACCACAGGCATCATCACGCAACGACACAGACAGTCCACAAGCAGTAGGACCCCTCGACTCAGTCAACTCACTCGCACCTCCCTGAGATGAGCACAGGGCGAGAAGCTGGTGCAGCTCGGCGATTGTCCTGTCACGTTCGGCGAGCGCCTGGTCGCGAGGATCCACGGAGGGGCCTGCTGTGGCGGCGGACTCCTGTGGGACGGCTGCGGTAGTGGCTGCCGAGCCGGCGGTCGCGCCGGACGTCTGGCGCATGCGCGCCTCGTGTGCCTGCTGCAGCCCACGGGTGACCTTGGCCCAATTCAATGGGCGTCCTGTCAGGCGAGTGCAGTCGGGATAGCGATGGTCACCCCCGCAGTTGAAGCACACGAGCTGGCGTCCCGTCGTGCTGCCTTAGCCACTACTACTGTTGCTGCCGCCGCTGCTGCTGCTGCTCGCGCCGCTGCTGGTGTGGCTCACACTGCTAGTGCTGGTGCCGCTAATGGTCCTGCCGCTGGAGCCTCCACTCGACGCTTTGCGGCCCTTCTTCCCCTGAGCCGGGGCCGCCATTACTGTAGACGGTGGGGAGGGGGATGCGGAGGCAACTGCAGCTGAAGCGGTGCTGCGGCGAGTGCTGTTCGCGGCGTCCATACCGGCGACATCCAGGAAGTGGAGAGTGGCCCAGCGCAGCAGGGTCCTGTCGCTCGCCATGTCGCGAAGCAGCGTCTGGTCGAAGTTGCTGAAGACGCGCGCGTAGTCGAGGTGGATGCCGTACAGGATAATCTGGAGGGCGGAGTATTGTGCAGGGGCATCGTCGCCAAGCTCCTCGTACAGCTGGATCGCCCGACGCCAGTAGTCAGCTGTAGACTCCTGAGCAGTCTGGCATAGGGAGTTGAAGTCGGCGAGGCGCTGGGACGTCAAAGCCAAGGTGGCGCCCTCAAACAGGGTGACGGCCAGTGCCCACGCCGCTCAAGGGTCAGCTCCTGAGCCGGTCAGCAAATCGCCAAGGAACCGACTGAAGTCCTTGGGGTAGTCCGGGGTGTCCTTCATCAGGCCGGAAGCTGCGCGGACTGCCATCTGTGTCTGGGCGGGGTCAGATGTCTGGTATGGGTTGAGGTAGTAGGGAAGGACTCCCTCGCTCATGGCCCACATACGGAAGCGCGGTTCCCAGGACTTGAAGTCGTTCCCTGTCCGGAAGATGGGCGGGTCAGACTCAAACCACTTGGGTGGCTTGACTGTCGGCAGGGCAACGGCCGAAGCCACTGCGGGGCCAGGCATCGAGGAGGCAATCCCCTTACCCAGGCGAGCCCGTAGAGCCAGCTCCTCAAAGCGTAGTGGGTGGCGAGATGAGCTCGGGCCAGCGTTGGTACTGGAGCTGGTGCCCTGGAGGGCAGCATTGGCCTCACGCGCTCTACGACGCGCCTCCAGGCGGATGAGGCGTGCTTACAGTACCTCTTCCTCACCCTCCTCGCCGAAGTCGGAGAGGTTCTCCGCGACTTCATCAGCATTACCGCCGTGGGCGAGGTGGTCCTCGCTCGGGTCAGTCGACGGATGCTGCTGTTGCTGCTGGGGCAGTAAGCTCCTGACCAGATCATGCAGTTTGGCAACCTGCCTCGTCAAGGTATCGCGGCTCTCCGCCTGTAGGTCCGCCAGCGCGCGCACTTGGCGCGCCAATGTTGTCGGGCTCGGCGGCCCCTGCTGCTGCTGCTGTTGTGGCTGCGGCTGCTGCCGCCGCTGCTGCTGCTGCTGCTGCAGATGCTGCTACTGTTGCTGCTGCTACTGCTGCCGCAGTGGTGACGATGGCGACGGCCGGCGTTGGCCGCTGACGTTGCTGCCCTCGGCAGCTGCGTCGGTGGTGGCGCTGGAGGGGGTGAGCTTCGGCATGGTGGCCGGTTCCCCCTCTCTCTCCTTCCCCCTTTTTCATTTTTTCTTTTGTGTTGTTGCGGCACACTTTATCGCGGCAACTCACCTCAGCGGAGCCCCTCCGTGGACCCTCTCCGCGGAACTCCTCCGCGGACCCCCTCCGCGGTGCACTTCACCGCGGAAGTTCACCGCGGATGGTCGCGGAATAAACCAGGCTGAGCATGGCCGCGTAAGTCGCGTCGGCGTGGAGTCGTCGTGAAACGCCGGGAGATGCCACCGCGGTCGAGTCGACGCGGAACGCATCGGAGTACTGCGAGATGCGGGGGCACCTCCGCAGGTGTGTTCCGCGACGGAAGCGGGGCATCCGCGTCTGTCCACCGCGGAGTCACCACGGAGCTGCCGCGGACTCGTAATGGCGGGTCCACCTCGGAGCACCGCTGGTGTGTTCCGGAAAAAACGCCGCGGAGCAGTTCGAGAAGCCGCGGATCCACAGCGGACTGCCCCCGCACTGCCACCGCTGAGTGGCGGGTTCGGAACGCCGCGTTCAATCGCGGTGGATCCGCAACACTCTCGGCGCGTTCTGCTGCGGTCGCAGAACTGCCGCGTCCGTTGAGCCGCGGAGTATCGCGGAGCACCGTGGAGCAGCGCGGAGTAGTTGCTGCTACCACGGAACAGTCGCCGCGGAGCTGTAAAAAGTCGTCACGGAGTTCTTAAAAAAACGGTCAGAACGGTGGTGGGTCCTCCCAGGACCTTTCGCCGAGACAGGGGACGCTGCTACTGCTGCTCCTCAAGGCAACGGCTGCGGTCGTTCACTGCTGCGGCGGTTGCTGCGTCTCTGCTGTGCAACTGTGCGAGCACTGGCTCGCTGCTCTGATACCATGAGAGACAGCTTCCTAGCACTGCTGTCGCTGGCGTGGCAGTACAAGCCAGCCAACTGACTCACTAGCACACACAGGTGGAGGTGAGAACAGCAAGGGGTTGGCTAGGGACACAAACACAAGTGTCAGAAGCTGCAAATGTTGAAATATGCAGAGAGAGATAACAACTGAGGTCTGGACAACCTAAATAGTGCCGCGGACCTAGTGGATGTACACACACACGCGGCGCACAATGGCGCTATTTTCTAGCAGGACAAAACAGTGGAAAAAACACATTTTTGGTCATAGTTCCCTGCAGACACGTCAGAACGACGAGCCGTTTGAACCAGAACGGCCACGTAGACGAGATCTACGTCCTGATAGGCTGCACGCCTACATACTATGACACAGCACGAGTCTACAAAATACGGAAGTCTTTTGGGCGCCCGTCGCCGCCGGCCGCCAGCCTTCTGCCACCGTCACCAATCTCAGGGATCTGCACGTGAATGGACATGAGCCGAGGGGTCACCGTAAGCTGTGTACGACAAACACAACAACACTTCCTCCATGGTCTTAAGCTTTTCTTTTTCTCTTTTGGAGATTTTGAGACGAACCAGACATGATTCTCAAAGGTGGTGCGGAAGGCTTCTATGATCTTCTCAGTAAGGAGAACACCACGAATCTCCAAATCTCTCTCGTCATATGACCTTACACAAGGAGCGTAAAATCAACCGCGAACAAGAGGATTTTTCAAGTAGAAGGTACCGTCCGTAAGTAGTGAAGACTTGCCTGCTTGAGCCTCTTAGCATGCATGGAACCAATGTGTGCATGTTAGGGCAATGGATGCAGCAAGCTCATGAAGTTTGGAAGAAGACTTTAGAAAATCGCGAGAGTCAACAACAACGGGGAGTAACAAGAGAGCGTAATGCTAGCAACCAGTCGACCGGGAATTCACAGGGAATTCTCAATGTGGGACCCAGCCGCCACCTTGGGGTTGAACCTGACCTGTCGGCGGTGTGCTGCCAGTGGGTTTCTCACATTTTGGGCAAAACCAAGAGTCCGGCCGCGCAAAATCAGCAACCTGGTCCTTCACACCAACAACCCTATCTAGGCATGCATATCAAGATACAAGTAGCCACATAAATCACAAGCATATGTGGATGCATGTCTCCCAGTGAGTGACACTCCAATGTTTTCTAAGCAAATCCTAAGTACATTACGCTTAAACCAACAATTATGCTCTTCAGCACAACTGGACACGTGACTTCTCTCATCAATCTTCCACCCGGTTGAGACGCCATGGATGCTTGGTCCACCATGTGTGCACTTTGAGTTTCACGTCAGTTTAGTCCTGTACAGTGATAGCGTGTGTTTGTGGATGGAGTCAAGAGGTCACTTCCGTGTTTTGCAGCCACAACCAACACTCCCCCATGACCCACAGACGAACTCCCAACACACGTATGAGAGAAAAATGGCACACAACCATAGAAATGACACAGACTCACATGAAGCATGCACATCAACCCAAAGCGTCACGAGCAAGTAGCAAACCAACAGCATGCACTGCTGCCTTGAACCTTCACTGGTGAGAGCCTTGGTCAGAAATTCTGCACGCTGCTGATGAGTATTGGCCCAGACAACCTGAACTTCTATAGTAGCAATGCGCTGGCATAGAAAGTGATGCTCAATGTGGATGTGCTTTGTGTGAGAGTGATGCATGCCATCATGCTCAGCGATTGCCTTGATGCTTTGATTGTTGTAGCGTAGTGCAATGTAGTGACTGGGCACGCAAAGTTGTCGTAGCAGGCAGTTTAACCACATACTCTTTCACGCACCTACATCAAGCGCCACGTATTCTGTCTCATTGAATTTGTGTGCTACACATCCCTGTTTTCCACTCTTCCACGCGATAGCAGTCCCATCGGAAAAAAATGTAACCAATGTGGCCATGGGTGTCAGTGTCATGAGCCAAATCACTTTTAATGTATATGTCAACAACCATAGAATATTTTGTCCTATAACACAGCCCCATACGTGTAGTAGACAGTGCATAGCGAATGACACATAGTGCTGTCTTGAGATGTCTCTAACGAGGTCGCTGGGAGAACTAAGCCAAGACATTGACCAAGAAGGCTACATCAGCTCGAGTGGTGGTGGCGAGATACATGAGAGATCCAATCACTCAGAGGATAGTCAGTGACGTCGACAAGCTCCCGAGTGTTGGTTTTTGTGTATCTCTCATCGTGCTCTGTTGTGTCCTCCCGGCTTGTGTACATCGGCATGAAGATGACTGACGGCGAGACTTGACGCTGCTGGAGTGTTGTCCGGTGGAGCCGACGCATGCTGAGGCCTACTCGCAATTAGCTGGGCCTCCTCCCTTCAGCGACACGCTCAGCTCCATCGGCAGGCCTCCTCAGCGGTTGGGCCGCCGGCTGTCACTGTCATTGCAGATGCTGTCTGCATGCGTCTGTAGCGTCATGCTCTGCCTAGGGTCCATGTCTCAGGTTGCCTAGCACTGTTTGGCGTTATGGACCATCGTTGGCACTGCCTGGGTTTGGACAGCCATAACTCTTTGCTGCTATTTTTCTAGATGATTCTGACCATATGACTGCGTTCGCAGTGTCGGTATTTTGGTATGGTCCAGTTTTCAGGCAAAACGGACGACGCCCAGGGTTTGGGCTGTCAGCCGTCTGGCAGGGCTCACCGAGAAAACCCTGCCTGCCAGAAAATAGGTCTAGGACTATTTTCTGATTGCCTGGTTAGTTGAGTAACAAGTTCTACAGAGCTCGAAGGGGGGTTAGAACTTGGAGGGGTCTCCCATTGTTGCTCATTCTTGATTCCTAATCAGTCACTTTCAGTTTTCAGCTGCTTTCTGGCGCTAACACTGGCGTGCGCATTTCTGAGTAACAAACCGAGAGCTTCAAGACTTAGTCTCTAGAGTAGCAGACTGAGGGGACAGCAGACTTAAGCAACGAGCATGGAAGCCCGCACGGTACATCAACAACGATGTTGCTCCAACCTGAAGCCTAGTTTTCCATTTTGGTACCAGAGCCAGAGCGTAGCAGCAACAGCTGAAGACTGGCATACAAGTGCAAGACAACGCCGGCGGACCCCCATACGCGCCAGTGCAGGGGAAATGCTGCCGGATTTTTCCCGGCAGCATTGACCCGCCTAGTGGCGGCGTCAGATTTTTTCCCACGGCCACTAGACCAGGGGAAATGTTGTCGGTTTTTTTCCGGCAGCACTGATCCCCACGCGTGACGCAAGGAGGTGAGCGGCAGGCCGCGTTCGACACCTGCGGGCGACAACACACGTGGCAACGTCACCCAGGTGTAGTGACTGGCACCAGCAAGCAGCAGTAGCAGTAGCGGCAGGCAACTATAGCAAGCAGTGGAAACAGCAGTCAGCAGCAGCTGCGTGCAGCAGTAGCTGCCGGTAGCAGCAGCAGCTCGAAGCAGCTCGCAGCAGTAGTAGCAGCAGCCGGCAGCAGCAGTATCTCACAGCAGCTCATAGCAGCAACATTAGTAGCAAGCAGCAGCAAGCAACAGCGGCGGCCTGCAGCAGCAGCTCGTAGTAGCAGAAGCAGCGGCAGCGAGCAGCTGCAGCAACAACAGTAGTGAGCAGCAGTAGCAGTAAGCTGCTGCAGCTACAACAACAAGCAGCAGCAAGCAGCAACAGCAGCCGGCTGAAGTAGCAGCAACAGCAAGTAATAGCCGGCATCAGCCAGTAGCAGTTGCTGCTGCTTGCAGCCTGCAGCTCGCTACGAGCGGTGGGCGGCAAGCAGCGAGCGCGTTGCTCGCTACGAGCAGCAAACTTCTGGCAGCAAGTAGCAAGCTTGCTGCTCGTAGCCCGCTGCCCACAACGAGCAACGAGGCTTGCTGTGCCAGACAAAAAAAACGACAAACAAAAAATTTCCCCCACCTCAACAGCAGCTGCCATAGCTACTGCATCAACCATAGTAGCCATAGCAGCATGCAACAGTAGCGATAGCAGCAGCAGTAGCAATAGCAGCAGCAACAACAGCTGCAGGAACAATAGTTGCAACAGCAGCATCAGGAGCAGTAGCAGTAGTTGTTGCTGCCACAGCAGCCGTAGCAGTAGTAGTAGCAGTAGCAACTGTTGCAACAACATCAGCAGTAGCAGCTGAAACAGGAGTAGTAACAGCAACAACAACAGTAGTTGCTACTGCCACAACAGCCGCAGCAGCAGTAGCAGCAATAGTACCAGCTGCAAGAGCAACTGTAGCAGTAGCAGCAACAGCAGTAGTGGCAAGCAACGCCAGCTTCAGCAACAGTATCAACAGGGGCATGAACAATAGCAGCTGCTACAGCTGCACAGCAGTGGCCTTAACAACAGCCGCTCTTGACGTCAGCATCCAGTATTTGACATCGCTGCTGATGTCACTACTGACGTCATCAACAAAAAGAAATGGCAGAAGGGTGGGGAAGAACTTTATAGCAGTAGCAGCAGCAGATTATACGGGAGCAGCTGCTGACGCCAGCCGTCCTAGGCCGAAGTCACTGTTGACATCAGCAGCACATAAAAAAACGCAAAGAGAGTGTGAACCGGGCGCGGTGTGCTAGCCTCAACCGGATGGTGTCGGCACCAACCGGTGGCAACAGCGACCAAGGGGAGGCCGGTGCACACCTTCCTGGATTTGCGGAAGCGTAGGGTCGTCTTGGGGGAGCACGGGAACACGTGTGACACAGTGGGAGTAAACTGTACTTGTTATTCAAGTGTCAACATACAAGACTATATGTACATGATGACACATCCTAGGCGACCCGAGGTCGCCGAGCCGTGTGTGGCTCTGTATGGGCCTGGGATGAGCGTTATTGCCTTAGCATCACGTAGCTCATCTTCACAGCTTTCCAACGCACCAAGAATTGCATCGTTCCGTGGAAGAACGGCCGAGATATGGCCGTTTCCGTGAATCACGGCAATCTGCCGCTGGAAGCACCACTAGAGGCGGTGACGGCCGCCCGAAGCGCCCTCTCTGGCAATAACACATCGGGGCGCCATTCCGAAGCACCTTTGGCCCTCAATGATCCTTGATTCATTGACTAGCCGGGCCCCAAGGGGTGCTTCGGCCTTGCTGGGTCTTCCGAGGGTCAAGCCTTGGTCCTTGGGGATGAATTCCTGTCACCTGTTTTCCCCTCGGCCGGTCCAACCTTCGGCCGGACGTAACTTCCTCAATTTTTGATGGATCGACCCCGTTCTTGGATCGATCTCACACGGTTTTTCCTGTGGATTCCAAATCCACAGTCAGATTACACATTCAAGGAAGCCTCAAGCCGTGAACAGTGCCGTTGGCACTGTCCGACTTACAGAGAGGGTGTACCAAAACCATGGCTATCAGCCCTAGTGGGGAGGGGTCCTCCTCCGTTGGGGGGACCCCTAGGGGGGGTACCCCCCCTTTTCTTGCAGCAGCTGCAACAGCTACTGCAACAGCAGTAGCAGCAGCAGGACCAGGAACAGTAGCAGCTGCAACTGCAATAGCAATAGCAGCAACAGCAACATCAGTAGCAGAAGTAGCGGCAGCAGCAGCCAACAGGCGTTGTCGCTCACACCCGTGATCCCTTGGCTGCCATTGAGCAACATCTCACCGCCTTGATGCAGCAACTTGCAGCACTGCAACCCCTGGCCTCATAGATTCCCTCTAGTGTCCTGCCGCCATTCATTCCTCTTGGACACGCCAGCCTTGCTATGTCCGCTGCCACGCATTACCTGGCACAACAAAAAAATCAGTGTCAGCAGCAGACAGTCACCTCCGTCCTTGGCCCCAGGCAAAAGGACTTTGAGACACCGCCGCCGCTTCAGGCCGGCGAGTAGTTCCGGAGCTGGGAGCTTAGGTTCCGCATCTGGACGCAGGGTGAGGGCCTGTGGGCGTACTACACCCTCCCGTACGACTCTACCCATGCAGACCAGCTATATGACGCCGGTTGCGTCGTACGTGCCATCGTTCCTGTCGCTCCTCCGGCTTCCCGCCTGGCCTTAGAACCCTTTCTCGGCGACTTCACAGCTGGCAGCACCCCAGACCCTGCAGCCGCATGGCACATCCTCACTCGTCCCCATCGCCTGTCCAGTGAGGCCGAGACAAGCCTTGTGTTGCAGGAGTTTAACTCCCTGCATATGGGGGAGTCCGAGACAGTCACCGCTTATTGGCAGCGGGCTGATGACATTCTCCGTCGCCTAGGCACCTCTGCTCCACCCCCTATGGTTGCACTCCTCACCATCAAACGCGGTGCCATAGATGCGTACGCGGATATCTTCATGCATTATTCCCAGGATCTTCTCTCCAGCATGGCAGCCAAGGGCACCCTCATGCCCTTGGCATACGAGCTCTTCCTCAGGATTGAGGAAGCTCGTCTGGAGTCCCGCCTCCAGCATACAGAGGCTCTCGCTTCCCTTGCCATCGCTTTAGTGGCCATCGCTTCCCCTGCAGCAGCTACCTCCTCCAGCTCCTCGTCGTCGGGGAAGAAGAAGAAACGGATCAGGAAGGAAAAGGGACAGGAGCAGCAGCAGCAACAACAACAGTCGACTAGGTCCAGTGGCAGTGGCTCGGTCTGCCACAACTGTGGTCAGCCAGGGCACGGATGGTACACGCGCGCGCTACCCACAGACAAGGCACACGTCAAAACCACCATGCGTCGCCAGCGGGAGCGCCGTCTTGCCTCTGTCGCCGCCACTGTCACCGCCTCTGATGCCTCGACCGCGTCCAACAGCTCTACTCCTCTGACCGTGATACCAGTTCCGCAGACCCCAACCCCACAACAGCCTCATCCGCAGCCGTCGGCGCCTCCGTTCCCTTCACCCGGGTTGTCCTCCTTCTATCCGGACTCAGGCGCCATCACTCTGCACTCAGTCTACACTTCCGGGCCATCCATGCGTGAGCGTCAGCTGGAGCAGTTCATTGCGCTTCAGCTGGGCCTGCCTTGTCCTCCCCCCCAGGGAAGTGCGAGTTGCGTCACCTCTTGCTCATCCCCCTTGCCCTGAATGACTAAGATTGAGCTGTGGTTGGAACCTGCTTCCTCGTCTATCCCACCGTCTTCCGTGGTCTCCTCTCTCCCTCTCTATGAGGAAGTTGCGTGGCTTGATGATTGGCAGTCTAGGTTCGCGCCGCCTTCTACTGCGTCCGCATCTCTTGCTTGCTGCCATGTGACTGTTAGCGATCTGGCGACTCCGGTCCAGGACCCGGCTGAGACCTAGATCATCGACTCCGGGGTCACGCATCACATGACGGCCTCTCGCGAGGCCTTCAGTATGCTTAAATGTTGGTGATGTCTCCGGACAGGCTCCGGTCAGTTGTTACCTGTCCATGGCGTCGGTGTCGTTTGTTTCAATGATCCTGCTGGCGATGTCTTCCTGACCGATGTCCTTTTCGTCCCCGGTCTTGAGCTCAGCCTCTTGTCCGCTACTGCCCTTGACCGCATCAGCATGGATGTTGTGCACTCGCGTGGTGTTGGCACTGTGTTGTTGCATCCGTCCGGTCTTGTCGTTCTTCACACCACCGTCCGTGGCAACCTGTGGCACGTGCCTCACCTGTCCTCTTCTCCGTTTGATCCCTGCCCGTCGGCCGCCACAGGCCATGTTTTTGTCACCAGTACGCTCTCTCTACAGCACACCCATCTGTTGCACCGCCACCTTTGCCACATCCACTCTACTGCCGTCGACCGATAGCTCCGCACCTAGCTGGCCAAAGGCCTTGGCCTTGAGACTTTCCCTTTGCCATGCCCCACGGAGTGCGTTGATTGCGCTCAGGGCAAGATGCACCGGTCCTCGTACCCTCTTTCCTCCTCCCGTGCGTCTGCCCCTCTCGACCTGGTCCACTTTGATGTCATGGGTCCTCTCCCTACCGAGTCCGTCAGAGAGCATGGCCGCTATGTCCTCACCCTCACTGACGACTACTCTTGCTACGGTTGGGTCTTCTGCCTTCGACGAAAGGGTGATGTCGCTCGTGCCATTCAAGACTGGCTTGTCCTTGTGGAGTGCGAATGTGGTCAATCTCTTCACCGCTTTTTCTCCGATCGCGGTGGTGAGTACATGGGCAAGACAAGGACTTTTCTTGCCTCCCACGGTATCCACCAAGAGATGTCTACGCCCTACACGTCCGCCCAGAACGGCGTCTCTGAGTGGTGGAACTGTACCATGGCCGACGCCGTCCGCACCATGCGCGTTGAGTCTGGCCTCTTCGATGGCTTCTACTTTGAAGCCATGGCCTACATGACGTGGGTCTGGAACCGGATTCCTCACGGACCCCTTCCCCGGCAGTCCACACCGTTCCTGTACTGGTGCGGTCAGCGCGCCGACCGCCGCCCGGCTCACGTCTACGGATGCATAGCCATCGTGTGGCTGTCCGCCCTGCAGCGAGGTGGCAAACTCGCCCCCGTGGGCATCCTTGCACCTTTCTCGATGTCTCTTGTCAGTCCAAGGCTTGGTGCTTCTGCGATCATTCCCGACACTACATCGTCGAGTCCCGTGATGCCATCTTCTTTGAGGAGCCGTTCCCACATGATCTCGTCCACTCTGGCTCAACGTTGTCCCTCCCATTGCATGGGGGAGTGGTGAGTCCGTCCTCCGTCCTCCCGCTTCCGGGTGACACATCCTTGGGTCCCCTTGAGCCAGCTGCCCCAGTCCTGCCCACCGGCCCCTCTGAGCCAGCAGTCCCAGTCGCACCCGGGTCCCTCCAGGCCGGAAGATCCAGTTGCGCCTGCTGGCCCCTCCGGGCCGACATCCCTAGTCACATCCGATGGTCCCTCTAGGCTGGTCGCCCCAGACGCACCCGTTGGCTCCTCGAGACCGGCAGCCCCAGTCGCGCCCGGTGGCCCCTCCGGGCCAGTCCCCCCAATCGCGCCCGCTGGCTCCTCTGGGCTAGCAGTCCCAGTTGCGCCCGCTGGCCCCTCCGGGCCGACGGCTCCAATCGCGCCCGTTGGCCCCTCCGGGCCGGCAGTCCCAGTCGCGCCCGCTGGCCCCTCCGGGCCGGCGTCCCCAGTCGCGTCCGCTGGCCCCTCCGAGTCGCAGCCCTAGTTGCATCCGCTGGTCCCTCTGGGTCAGCAGCCCCGTCCGCCCCTGTTGGCCCGCACTACACACGTGGCCCAGGCGGGAGCCTCCGACCCAGATCGTCAGTGAGCGCGCAGACCGCCGCACCGCTCCCCGTGGCGCCTCGGCCCCCTGTGGCTCTACGCGTCTCTTCCACTCCTACGGTCGTGAGTGGGGACCCTAGCACCAAGGCCCTCAGCCTGACCACTTCGGCCCTCATTGCAAACCTTCACCCGGGTTCCGCACTGGGCTACGTCATACTCCATCATAAGCATCGGCATGCTGTCATGGCTGCACTCACGCGCATCCCACATGGAGCTCGAGATGCACACGCTCTCTTGGTATGCTCCACAGTACGCCCGGAGGACCAAGGCACCCTACGTGAGGCTCGTGCCTTGTCTAAGGCTGCACACTGGGATGCTACTTGCGGAGACGAGCTCGCTGCTATCCGGTAGTACCATGTGTATGATCTCGTCAACCTCCCTCTAGGTCGGAAGGCCATCGGTGCCAAGTGGGTCTTTCGGCGCAAATGGAAGCCCGACGGGTCTTCGGAAAAGTACAAGGCCTGCCTCACAGTCAAAGGGTTTGCTCAGGTCCCTGGGGTTGATTACGACCATATCTTAACCCCAGTTGGCCGGTTCTCCACTAGCCGGGCGCTCTTTAGCCTGGTTGCCCAACATGGGTGGGAGCTGCATCAGATGGACATAAGCAATGCTTTCCTCCATGGCTCACTAGAGGGTGAGGAGCTTTAAATGGTGCAACCCCCAGGCTTCGACAACGGCACTGGGAGAGTATGGCGACTGCGGAAGGCCCTCTATGGCCTGAAGCAATCACCTCGGTACTGGAACCAGGAGATAAAGAGCACGCTCCTACGCGGCGGCCTCCAGCGCAACACCGCTCACCCCGTACTATTCGTCAGCCTGCGAGGCTAGACCTTTGTCGTTGTTCTAGTCTACGTTGACGACCTCTTCATCGCGTCGCCTGACATGGCTACCATCCAACGTGTCAAGGACCATCTTTACGTCGCCTACCAGATGAAGGATATCGGGTCTGCCTGAGTCTTCCTGGGCATGGAGCTTGAGCATGATCACGCCCAGGACATCCTGCACGTCCACCAGGCTGCCTATGTACAGATACTGTCCACTCGCTTCGCCAAGGACCTGCCCCTCGTGCCGAGTGCATCTTCACCCATGTCACCTGATGGTGAGGTGTAATTGAAGAGTCTTGACCCAGCCGTTGTGGGGGAGCCGGTTGACGTGACCTCGTATCTGTGAGTCATCGGGTCACTGATGTTCCTGGCAACTTCGACGCGCCCAGAAATCAGGTTTGCCGTCAACCTTCTGGCTCAGTTTTCTCAGGAGCCGCATCACCTCCATTTCGAGGCCACAATCCGAGTATTGCGCTGCGTCATCTCGACTCCTTGACGAGGTTTCATGTTCAGCCGCCAGCCGTCTGTCGTCGCGGTGGGCTACACAGACAGTGACTGGGCCGGCAGTCCGGACGGTAAGAGTCGCACAGGCTGGATCTTCCTGATTGGCGGCACGGCTGTGTCCTGGCACAATGGCAAGCAGGGGTATATTGCATGCAACACTGCTGAGACTGAGTATGTGGCTCTTGGCTCAGGTGCGTGTGAGAGTGTGTGGCTGCCTCATCTGTTGTCTGAGTTGCGTCAGTTTGTCGCATCCATCACGTTGTATTGTGCCAATGAGAGTGCCATGGCCATCACCGACAATGATGGCGTGCATCACACACGCACAAAGTACATCAATGTTGAGTACCACTATGTGCGTTCTTTGTTGCATCACGGTAGCATCAACATTGTGTGGGTTGAGACAGCACGGCAGCTAGCTGACTTCTTGACCAAGGCACTGAAGCGCGACTCGTTCAAGAAGGCTGTGAGTTCGGTTGGCGTGCTTCCGTGAGTGGCTCTTTTTTTCCCTGCCTGCGTCTCTGCATGCTTTGGAGGAGTCTGGCTGTTGACCGTGTCTCTACCCGCCCAAGTGTACTATGCTTGTGAGTCATGGAGGAGTGTTGGTTTTTTTTTCATCTCTCATTATGCTCTATTTTGTCCTCCCGGCTTGTGTACATCTACGTGCAGATGACTGACGGCGAGACTTGACGCTGCTGGAGTGTCGTCCGGTGGAGCCGACGCACGCTGAGGCCTACTCGCACTTCGTTGGGCCTCCTCCCTCCGACGACACGCTCAGCTCCATCGGCAGGCCTCCTCGGCGGTTGGACCGCTGGCGGTCACTGTCACTACAGATGATGTCTGCATGCGTCTGCAGCGTCATGCTCTGTCTAGGTCCATGAATCAGGTTGTGTAGCAATGTTTGGCGTTATGGACCATCGTAAGCACTGCCTGGGTTCGGACAGCCATAACTCTTTGCTGCTATTTTTCTAGCTAATTCTGACCGCATGACTGCGTTCACAACGTCGGTATTTTGGTATGGTCTAGTTTTCAGGCAAAACGGACGACGCCCGGGTTTTGGGCTGTCTGCCGTCTGGCAGGGCTCACTGAGAAAACCCTAAATCAGAAAATAGGTCTAGGTCTATTTTCTGATTGGCTGGTTAGTTGAGTAACAAGTTCTACAAAGCTGGGGGGGCTAGAACTTGGAGGGGTCTCCCATTGTTGCTCATTCTTCATTCCTAATCAGTCAACTTTCAGTTTTCAGCTGCTTTCTGGCGCTAAGAATGGCGCTCGCATTTCTGAGTAACAAACCCAGAGCTTCCAGACTTAGTCTCTATAGCACCAGACTGAGGGGACAGCAGACTTAAGCAACGAGCACGGAAACCCGCACGCTGCATCAACAACGCTGCTGCCCCAACCTGTTGCCTAGTTTTCCATTTCCTAGCTCGGTTGGATCAGGTGACATCAGCAGCTGCTGACCTGCCGGCGTTATCGATATGGATGCAGTGTGTGTGTCCGTCAACAAGGAGGCAAAGTGCTCCCCTAGACTGCAGATGTAGGCAGCCTCATGCACGTGGAGAGTGTGACGCGTCGGTCACGTTCGAGCTCCATACCAAGGAACACTCGAGTCTGACCCAGGTCTTTCATCGTGTGTGTCGATTGCAGCACGAAATTCACCGACTTCATTATTGTAGGACTGGGTGAAGCAATGAGGAATTCATCCACATAGACCAGGATGACCACAAGGGGCTCCGAGGGTGCATTCAAGATGAGTGCCGGATCGACTGTGCTATGGTAGTTGCCACCTTTCTCTAGAGTGGAGGAGATCTCCAAGTTCTTGCAAGGAGGCGGCTGCTTGAGCCTGTATAGGGCTTTACACAACTGCTAGACCTTGTCCATGCCGTCAGTGAATCTAGGAGGCTGCACCATGTAGATATTGTCATGCAATCAACCATGCAAGAACGCATTGTTGACTTCCATCTACTCCAGTTTGTAGTGGTGCTAGATAACTAGACTCAAGATAGCACAAGCGGTGGTATACCGTCCAATTGGTACAACTGTTTCATCAAAGTTGGTGCCTAGAACCTAGGAGAATCCCTTGGCTATGAGCCTGGCTTTGTACCTGTCGACCTTACCATCCGGCTTCAACTTCCGCCGGAGAACCCTGTGAGCCAAAAAGGCTTTGTTACCTGCTGGGAGATCAACAAGCCCAAAGACCCGGTGTTCCTTAAGGGCAGTCAACTCATCTTGCATGGCCTTCTTCCGGAAGTCAGCGTCACCCGCCTCACAAGCTTACCAAATAGTGGTAGGCTGCAGGGGGAGTGAAGTCAGTCCACTTGCTTGAATGGAGGCTGAGACATAGCCGGAGACTGAAGTCTCGAGGGTGTTTTGAAACTCATGAGCTATGAGTACATAGACAGTAATTCAGTCAGGATGGACAACACGGACGGAAAGTCCAAGAGCATCTAGACGTGTGGGTCTCGCGGAAGAGGGTACTCAGGTGGATGGTACACTGGAATGAGTGTAGTACTGAGAGGGTTGGGAGGACTAAGAAACTAAATGCCGAGGAAGAGTGTGCAGTCGTCCTTCGTGTGTGAATAACTTTGGGCCAATAGGAGGAGCCTGAGAAATAGGAGGGGGTTTGGCCACACCTATGGAAGCAGAGGTCTGCGGTACAGGCGGTGGGGATAAGTCCAACGTTGCATGTGGAGGTGAATGTGTAGAGACAACAATAGGGGACTGTGGCGGAGCGCTGATGGGCACTCTCATGGACTCAAAGGACACGAAGGGAGAAGGAGGCGGCACTAACTCTGGTGAGGTGCCGGTCGGGGAACCAGACAGTGGACTGGGAGAAACACCAGCTGTGGAGAGAACATGTGAAGAAGGAGAGGAAGAGGGACCAGAGGGAGAAGTGGAGGAAAGAGGATTCCTCGCAACACTGGAGGTAGAGACAGACCCACCTGCCCAAGCCGCCGGAGTGAGGACAGAGAAGAGGATAGAGTGACACGGGACAATTCACGAGGAAAACCATCCTCAAAGAAGAGAGCATCGCGAGAATCAATGACGCAAGCGCGGTCAAGGTCCCAGAAACGCCACACTTTGGACATGGCAGAGACATCAAAGAAGGTACAAAACTGTGCACGTGGACTAAGTTTGCCATCCCGATGCTCCTCAGGGAGCTAAACAGGAGCAACATACCCCCAGCCACGAGCAAGGCACAGGTCAACACTAAGACCAAACCAATGCTCAGAGGGAGTGACGTGACGGGGAAGAGGATCGTGGGAGACACGGTTCCAAAACCATGTCATGTAAGACGTGGCCTCAAAAGAGAAGAATGGAGGAAGGTCAGCGACACTGAGGAGGGTGCATACACCGTCAGCAAGTGTTCGGTTCCAACATTCACAGACGTCGTTCTGCTGAGGTGTGTAGGGAGCAATGGGCTCCATACACACCCCATGGGATGTGAGGAAATGAGCAGTAGGGCACATGAACTCCCTTCCATGGACACAGTGAAAAATACGAAGATGGCGAACACACATAAGTTCAGTTTGGGGAAGCCAGGACTCAAGGATAGGGCACATGTCACTTTTTTGTTTGATGTCAAACACCCAGCGCATGCAAGAGAAGTCATAGTTGAGAAAGAGGAAATAGCAACCAACCCTCCCCAAGGCATCGTGAGGGAGAGGCCCCATGACATCAGTGTGTAACAGGCCAAGGGGATGGAAGGTGAAGGGCTCAGATGTGGAAAACGTGGATCGGTGCATTTTGCCTTGATCAAAGTCAAGGAAGCGAGTGGAGAAAGGAGCAAAAAAGGAAGCATCGTCAAGACCATTAGTAGGAAGTGTACAAAGTAGGTTGTCAATGGCAGTAGTGCGCATGTGACACAGGCCGTGATGTAGCAGTTGCGTGTGTATGGGAGAAAGAGAGAGTGTGCAACATGGACATGTACAGAAGTGGCAGACATAGGGGCAAAGGAGGAAACGCGAAACAAGCGGTTGCAACGGGTGCCCAGGAATAAGAGTCGGCCATTTTTGCGATGGAAAACGGATGTAATGCCGCACCTTAGAGGGAATTCCATGCCCTTGTAATCGAGTGTCGTGACAGAGAGAAGACTCAACTCAAGAGAGGAAACGTAGAGTACATCAGGCAAGAACAGTTCCCTCTCGAGTCCAACAAAGCCAGCCACTCCAAGGCCCAAAACAAAGAGAAGTTGGTCGGAGCGAGTGTGGAAAAAACAATCAGAGCAAACAGGATTGAGAGAGAAAAATGACGAGAGAGAGGTCATGTGGTAGATGGCCCTGGAGTCAAGAATCAAGAAGCCACCCAACACGCAAACAGAGAGGCAGGGACAGGGCTAACTGCAGCAATGGAAAAGTGCGACGAAAGCCACTGACCACAGGCGGCAGGAAATTGAGGCAAACAAACAGACTGCCACTCCTCAATCCATGGAACATGAATGGGCACACATCCTGGAGCATGACCAGACGCAAGACCACGCAAAGCCTTGTCGACTACACAGGCAAGTGACTCTGAACCCCAAAAAATACTCTCAACTCTCTGATGATGGAGCAGGCACTGGTGGATCGCATGGGAAAGAGTGGCGTCCAGCTGACGGTCGTCCTTAGGCACGTGAGGGGTGATGAGAACACCGGAGGAGAGGCGCTGTGAGAGTTAGGTGGGGAAGGTGTAAGAAGGAGGAGTGTAGGAACCGGAGGGAGGACCATGGTAGATGGGTCCTCCATACCATGGGCGCCACTCCTAGGGGTAGGGCGGTGGAGATGGCACTGCAGCGGTGCTATAGGCTGTTGCATCCGTGGATAAAGGTAGAATACTGCTGGATGGGACAGTTGAAGTGGTGGTACGGGTAGAGCTCCCAAAACTGCGGGAAGTGCATGCCCAGTGTGCCCGTATCGCAGAGGTTAGGTGGGCATCGTCGGGTGGCTCTAGACACTTCGGGAGGGAATGGCCGGTAGCAGAACAGTTCTAGCATGTGACACCACTGAAGGAGGACATTGAGGAGGGTCAGCCACGCGACCCCTTTCCCTTCCTGCGCCCGGCCTGGCTACCAGCACCAGTTCTTTTGCCACCTCTGCCTTTTACACGACCACAGCCAGCACTCCTCCTCCACTATGAGTAAAGAGAGAGGCGGCTGACATGGGAGACGATGATGATGATGCTGAGGAGGAGGAAGAGGATGAGGGAAGGGCTGTCGTGGCATCTGCAACTGTCGCACGGTGGATGCATTTGTTCTGCAAGACGCTACACCAGTCCGTAAGACGCTGGACAGTAAACTCTCAAAGAGCGCCAATGCCAGGTGGAGCATCATCAGAGACGGGCTCAGCTACAAGGCGCTCGAACTCGGTGGCCTTCACCTCCCTGAAGATGTCGGAATGTTTGGGGATGAGGTAGCTGACATTGGAGAGGCCTACAAGGAGCTGCTCAGGTCCTACCTTGTCCAAGTCAGTCATGTCGCAGCAGGTTACGCCGAGCCTAATATGTTTCCGCAATCTCATCAGGATACATGGACAACGTGTTGAACTGGACTATGGGAACACTCTTTATTGTGTGCCTTGTGACACTGGAGCAATGCTCAATAAGGGTGTAAGGGCAAATGGGGTCAGTAGGTATACGACGAGCAGTGTTGGCGTTGTAGGACCCGATCTCATCAGTGAGGTCATTGTGTCTAGCACAAATGAGTACACACACAGTGCGAACATACTCAATATTGATTGGAAAAAATGGAGGTTTGCTGAGGGAGTTGCTTCCAAGTAGTACTTGTGTCCATGCACTGAAGCGAATCTCCCAAGAGGAGAAGATGAGTTTTTTGGTGAAATGAGGTGGTGTAGATTCAAAGTTAGGCTGGCGATGCATATGCAATGCAAGTGTCTTGGCGGCGGCTGTGCTGACAGCAGCGGCGACTGCAAGAAAGTCAGAGAAAAGAGAGCCGAAGGTGGCGGATACTGAAGAAGGAGAAGTGGAGAATGCATTAGCAATGCCGGCAGCAATAGAGGCAGACTGTGTGGAGTGTAGTATGGGTTGGAGGCGGTTGACAACCAGGTCAGGTATGTGGTAAGCTAAAGTTTCCTGATTAGCATGTTCACTAGGTCAGCATTGCGATGTCTAGTGAGGGTTGCTTGGAGGACAATGCGCTCTTGCTGTGGCTTTGCCTTCAGTGCGGCGTACTGATCATCGTCAACCGCCATGGCGTGAAGAAGGAAATTGTGAAAGGAATTTTTGGTAGCGTTTTACCTACCCAATGGGCGTGAAAAATTATGGTGGATATGTCGATCAAGGTAGTGCTGCAAGGCAATGGACCTAGATGCACAAAAATGACCACGCAGAGGCAAGAGAGAAAAGGGGGTAGGAGGAGGGTGTGACAAGCTCATTAGAGTTAGAGATGCAAGGTAAACAAGGGTGGAAGTGCTGTTGCTGCTGATGCTACGATGACTGCCAAAGTGGAGGATATAGAGACTATAAGACACGCGGCCCCGGTGAAGGTAGTACATGTGAAGATGGAGCTGGCCGCAGCTGTGGAGAAAAGAATGCGAATGTGGTAAGAAGGCTGTGGAAGAAGCTTGCATTGTAGAACAATGGATGGAGTCAACAATACTCGAGAGAGTTGTGGTTGCTGTCGGTGCTACTCCTACCACTACGTTTACTGCGGCGACGACTTGTGTGGCTACGTTAACTACGAGTGCTGCAAGGGACCACTGGTCAACTGCAATTATGGTGTAAGTGTCAATACCCCTACCAGCAGCTGTACTGGTAGGGGCACGAGTAACACCTGTAGTGGCAATAAAAGTAGAGGAGATGGAAGCATTGGAGGCCGTGTTGTTTCCAGGATGGAAAAGATATCAGAGTGTTTAGAGGAGGCAACTCCAAAAATGGATGTTGCTAGAGGTGCAGCACAGCAGGAAGTGGAGGGTCTACCAGCTGTAATTGGTTCAACTAGTGTCGTTACACCAGCAACAGTATGCCAGCTTTGCTGACGCGTCCTGTGGGAAATGGGAGGACTAACAAGAGATTGAGGAGGACATTGGTGGCATGGTGGTCCCGTTGTTGATGCACGTTGTGTCGTTGGTGAGTCGTCAAAGCGGATTGGCAGTGGACGGCATACTCGACGGTGTCCTCACGTGCGTAGTGAGCAGTGGGGTTGTAGTCCTCTCCAGGGTAGTGACCTGGACTGTAGCGGCGGCCGCGTGACCACACTTTGCGCTTCGCCCTCTTCTTGTGGTATGTGAGCTCCTCATCAATGCGATCACACTCATGTGTGGCCGACGGAGATATTGGGATGGGTTCATTGTCTGGCGAGGAAGCATGGGTGGATACAGTGATCGTAGATACAACTACTATTGCTTCTAGTGTTGGTTGGAGCTTCGAAGCTCAGCTGCCTCAATGCCTTGGTGCTACTGTGCTGGGGTGCTTGGAGCTTAGAAGCTCCGGTGCCAAGGTGTTGTGGATCTTTACTTCTGCGGTGCTGCAATGCTTTGGAGCACAATGGGGCAAAACGAGAGTATCCTGGTGGTACAGTGCCAGGGTACAACAATGAATTGGTGCTTTAGTTCTCTGGTGTTGTGGTGATATGGCACCGTAATGAGGCGGAGCTAGAATGCTACGATGCCAAGGTGTTGTGGATCCGTACTGCTGCGGTGCTGCAATGCTGTGGAGCACAATGGGGCAAAAGGAGAGTATCCTGGTGGTACAGTGCCAGGGTACAACAATGCCTTGGTGCTTTAGTTCTCTGGTGTTGTGGTGATATGGCACCGTAATGAGGCGGAGCTAGAATGCTCCAGTGCCTCGGTGTCATAGTGCTACGGTGCAGTGGTGTTGCAGCAAAGCGGGGCGAGAATACTCTGGCATCACTGTGCCTTGGTGTTGTGGTGCGGTGGTGCTAAGGTACCGTAAATAGGTGGAGCACGAGTGCTCTGGTATTGCGATGCTATGGTGCTGTGGTGCTGTGGAGCGGTGCAGCTTCAACACAACAATGCCTTGGTGCTGCGGTGACTTGGCAGCGCAACGAGGCGGAGCTAGAATGCTCCGGTGTCACATAGAAAGTGGTGTAGTCACGTGCGGAGGCTGCACACCGAGATTAGGCCGTGATCCATTTGACTGACGATGGTGTGCCTTGGAAATTATGGTGATAGCACCGGCCTAGATGACGGTGAGACGGCTAGATGGATGTCGCGGCTTTGAGAGTGCCGCCACATATTTCACTTAGACAACATAAAATCAGGTCCCGGATCGATAGAGTGGAGGAGATTGTCCCTCAAAAGCTCATGAAGTTACGAACAACATCGCGGGAGTCAAAAACAATGGGGAGAAACGAGAGAGTGTAGTGCTAGAAACCGGTTGACCAGGCCACCCATGTGAAACTCTCGATGTGGGACCCGGCTGCCACCGGGCCCCACGACAGCTCTGTACCGCTGGTAGTTTTCTCACACTTTGACATAACCAAGGGTGCGTCCACGCAGGATCAGCAACCCAGTGCTTCACACCAACTTCCCTATCTAGGCATGCAAATCAAGATAGATATAGCCACATCGATCAGGAGTGTATGTGGATGCATGTGTCCCTGTGTGTGACACTCCAATGTTTGCTAAGAAAATCCTAAGCACATCAAGCTGAAGCCAGAAAGTCTGCCATTACGCACAACTCAACACTGGACTGCTCTCATCAATCTTGCACCCGTCTGAGACGCAAGGGATGCTTGGTCCACCATGTGTGCGACTTGAGCTTCACGTCAGTTCAGTCACTTACATGATAGCGTGTGTGTGTATGTGGACGAATTCAAGAGGTCACTTGCGTGTTTTGCGGCCACAATCAGTAGTGGGAAGGCCTCTATGATCTTATCCATAGAGATAAGACCACAAATGCGGAAATCTCTATTGCCATATGACCTTAGAGAGGGAGCGTAAAATCAACCGCGCACAGTAGGATTCTTTAGTTTGAGAGGCCCAAGGAGCAGCTCAAGGGTAGAGAGAATGATCTTGGAAAAAATAGAGGTGAAGATGGTGCAGAGCACTGAAAACATTGGTTGTACGTAGGGACGGAAGAGAAAGTGGTGTTTGATTGTTTCTTCATCTAAACAAAAGAAGCATGCAATCAAGGAATTTTGAAAGAAGCAGGTGCACAACGCCACTAGTATGGATGAGAAGAGTACTTTTGTCTCTTCATCTTTTGCTCGGAGGTTGAGCGAAAACAGTTGTGTTTGGCTCAAAGGGAACTGCAATGAAAGTGCACATTGGGAAATTTACCTGTCCAGATATTTTTGTAAGATGGCCAAAATGATGTCGAGCTAAAAGGGGGTAGTAGAGCTTTGTCAAACAAGGGAAAGATCAGAATAATCCATATGATGGGATGCCACGTCTTGCACGAAGGCCGATCACAGTTTCGGTGTATGAGAAGAAAACAGGTGCATGTTGTATCCCTTGAATTTCGGATGCACAAGTATGATTGCTAAGTAGCAGAGAAGCTTGGAGTTGACATAGACATTGATTGTAATGGCTTTAGATAGTATGGGGAGCCTAAACTTTTTCTTGTGGATTGAGAGACGGTGTTCATTGGGGATATGTGTGATTTTTGGATAAATATGTGTAGATGACATGTGATCGAGTATCTATGAATGTGCCTCAGAAACTATGAAGGGAAAACTATATGGATGTGGCATATGGGTTCCCACAAGAATGAGGTGTATTTTTTGGTGATTTATGCAGAGCCCGGAGTATTGAGCTGCTATAGAAAGGCATTGCATGGTGGTTAGGATTTCCTTTGTGGAGGAGAGGATGATGATTGTGTCATTGGTATATCCAATGGACTTCTTGAAGTGTGGATCTACTCGTAAACCATGGATATGGTGTCGGAGGAGATCAACCATTGATTTAATTATGCATATTAATAGTAGAATGGCTAGCAAATATCCATGGCGGGTAGCTGAAGGAAGGGGAATCTCGAATGTGAGATAACAATTCACCAGGAATCACATGGAACATGATGCTGTAAGATTTCGGATGAAGACTTTTCTTTGTTCCTCCTACACGATGGACTTCAACTGCGTACCAATTCCAGCTAGAGCGTCATAGCTGAAGGGCTCATGTTTCCAGACCTATAATAACATCACCAATCAGGTATTCTAAATCATCATTCCATGATCCAAAGGTTTGCAATGTACAAATTTCTGGAACGACTGTCGAGACTTTCTAAAATTGCCAAATTCCATTCCCCCTTGTAAAACTTACCATTTGAATTACCATTTCATCCATGACTTTAGTGGTCCTTCACTTGCTATAGGTCAGTAAAGTACCAACACTAAAACAAAGCCGAAGAGAAGAAGAAGAAACACTAACTATTTTGTGCACAGCTACAGCTGAGGTCTTAGGAGAACCCACAGTGCCACCGCATGCCGGACATGTAGCATGGAATGTTCTAGCACCCGACCTGCCAGTCAACAACTGCAACCACAACAAACGCATCCACCATCACTATTTTCAATGACTTGAGTATTAAAAAAAGACACTAGTGGATTGCCGTGTCCTATTTAACATTAGTTTGACTGAGGAATGAAACTCCTCAGATTTTGTGAAGCTTCATGGTTGCTATAACCTGGTCGATCTTGTCACCAAGGTGACTTTGTGAGATTCTGAACACCTTACCTTGCCTATGTTTCATGCATTTGAGGACTCATTGGAAATAACTGGTTATGACCTCTCCATATTCATTACATGCGCAACATTTTTTTTGCTGCAGCTTCCTAGAAATGAGGACCTTCTTTCAAATTCAGAAGCTTTCTACATTTATGACTAAATTCAAGATCAATCCATTTTGCCACTATTCTATAAATATTACAAAGAAAAAAAAAACAAATCTGTTTTATCCCTCTGAGATGCCTCTTTTTTTTTCTTTTTTTTTTTTAATTGAGCATTGCAGAGCATGATGCATAAAAGTTGGTGGACCTTCAAGCTGGCCACAAAACCCTCTCAGCTCGTTCTGCCTTTCAACACATGTTGAAGCCNTTTTGCCACTATTCTATAAATATTACAAAGAAAAAAAAAACAAATCTGTTTTATCCCTCTGAGATGCCTCTTTTTTTTTCTTTTTTTTTTAATTGAGCATTGCAGAGCATGATGCATAAAAGTTGGTGGACCTTCAAGCTGGCCACAAAACCCTCTCAGCTCGTTCTGCCTTTCAACACATGTTGAAGCCGAACGACAAGGTTGGCCGGTACAAGACTCGCATGACGGTAAAAGGGTTTTCTCAAATCCCATGAATCGATTTTGTTGAGACGTTTGTTCCATTTGGACGATACACCATTTCTCGTGCACTCTTGAGCCTTGTCACATAGCAAAACTGGGAAATAGAGCACATTGATGTAAAAAACTCATTACGGCATGGAATTCTTGACAAGGAGAACTGTGTGATACAGCCATCACGCTTAATCGGTGGTGCAAATAAGGTCTGGCGGTTGCGAAAGGCCCTCTACGGCTTGAAGCAATCACCTCGCTCCTAGAACATGGAGATCTCCGGGGCTACCTTTCAAGTGCATGTTTTCCCTCTCACAACCAGCAACCAACGCTACACATGCGCGAAATCTGGACGCAGCAGGCCACACACTTCAGTTCAAGTGTGTGAAGCAACAGAGAATATTCCTGGCCAGACTAGCGCATCATTATATCAAGCTTGGTGTTAGAGCCATATTGTAGCAGATGTAGTTGACTGAGTAGCAGCAGCAGCTAATAGGTGTAAGCCAACGTCGACGGCCCCCTATACACACCACTACAGGAGAAACCCTGTTGGATGTTTCCTAGTAGATCTCCACTTGTCTTGTGGAAGCTTCAAAATTCTCTCAACGAGTGGGAAAATGATGACAAATGTTTTTTGTGGCATCGATCCCACAGTGATGGTAGCATAGGCGGTCACAAAATCGACATAAGGAGTACAACACCGACGGTAGAGCCAACATATTTGGAGACGACACCGCCATGCAACAGGGAAGTATTCCCGCTGCTTCCCCATTTTTGGTTTTTCCTCCAACTATACGTTTCTTAGCTTCCCCTTCCTGACGGATGCAGTCACGTCAGCAACTGAGGAGTCAGCGAGGCCACACTGGGAAACCAGAGAAGCGAGAAAAATTCCAAGACTCGCTTTTTGTTGTGCTCCCTTGCTCACTCGCTGCCTGCCATGCAGGAGGAGCAAGAGCAATAGCAGTAGCAGACTAGGAACAGCAACAAGCTGTGTAGAATCAACAGGAGTAGCAAAGCAACAGCAGCACTAGCAACACAAAGCAACATTTTTATCAGAAGCAACAGCAACCATAATAATGCAGCTGCAACAAGGGTTTTTCACACCAGTTGGAGTAGCACAAAAAATATTGTCCAGCATGCAATAGCAACTGTAGCAGCACAATAGCAGGAGCAGCAGCTCCTAGCGATCACATCAGCAACATGCAACAACACCGCATTGTAGTAGCAGCAGCAGGTGCGCGGTGGTGACCTCACCCGCTGGAATCGCAATAGGAAGCAAGTCGTGGAAACTACGTGGAAGCTATGCAAGCTTGCACGTAGCTACGACGGGCAGCCAGCCACCACCACCATATAGGAAAAAGAAATAAAAGTGGGTGTATCAATAAATCCACCAAGGGGATACCCGTATACTAGCAAGGTATTTTTGAAAAAAACCGTGAAAAGGCCAATCCCTCTCCTTTTCTCCAATCCTCAAGAAAAGTGGTTGTCTTATTCTTCTTGGAAAATATTCTCAATCTCTAAGCAACAGACAATAACAACCACAATACAATACATAACGGTGGTAGGATGCACCGCCAACCACCATGGCCAGACCAGGTATCGCTGCTGTGACCTTGTCCACCTCGGGTAGCGCGACACCACCGATTGACCCTATCACTTCCCTTCAGAATCAGGTGGAAAACTTGCACATACTCCTAGCCACCTTATAGTGTATTTAGATAGCCACAACAATTCAGCCGCCACTCCCTAGCCAGCCTGATTCCATGGTACCCCAGGATCTCTAAGCACTGCAGCCAACACTCACGCAGGCCAAAAGATTTTGAGACACCAGCATCCCAAATTGAGGTGGAACAGTTCACATCTTGGGGAATGTTGTTTTGCCTGTGGGCTCAGGATGATTGTCTTTATCCCTACTACACCCTGAAAAATGACTCTTCCATCTCCGAACGGCTTCTCAACATAAGCCGTACGGTTAGGGCCTTCATCTCCGGATCACCAAAGAGTGATCATGTGGACCTCAAGCCTTTCATTGGTGATTGCACTCCTGGCACGAACCCTGACCCCCGTGAGGCCTAGAGTACCCTCACACATCCCAATAGTGCTTCTACCCAGGTCGTCATCAGCTGCCGTCATAAGAAATTCCATGAACTCAAGATGGGTGACCTAGAATCTGTCACCAAATATTGGCGCCACGCACAGGATCTACTATGTTGGCTCGGCAAGCCTGGTCTGCCTCCACTGGCCGTCCTCCTCACCATCAAGAACGTCACTACCCTTGACTACACAAAGATCCTCGTTAACTTCGACCTCAAGATTGTAGAGGCCATGGGCACTATGATGTCCTGGTTCTACTCCCGGCTCATGACATGGGATGAGGTGTTTTTGGACACCCGCTTGTAGCGTGGAGATACGTTACCATTTGTAGCATTCAGTCCCGCCTCTCCTACACCTCAGTCAGGCAGGACCCCTGGTGTTGCTGGAGCCGCAAGATTCCGCGCCGTGCCAAGGGAGGATATCGGAAGACGAAGAAGGGGAAGACCAACCAGCCACCTAAAAGTAGCTCCTCAAATGACAGCTCTCTCATTTACCATAACTGTGGCCAGTGGGGTCATGGTTGGCGCACCTGTCTACTACCCAATGACAAGTCTTGTGTTGTCACTGCGTCATTTGCATGAGGGGAACTTGGTAGAGCTGCAGTGCCTCTCCAATCAGTGCTTCTTCAGCAGCCTCCTCCTCCACCAACATCGCAGGAGTTGTACTCGATTCTCAGCCCCTCCTACAGCTTCCATTGAGCCTATTTTTGCGTAGAATCCTTATCCGACGTGGTCCCTTCCATATTCATAGCTCAGCTTCCGCTCAGTGCCACCCTTTGGCATGGTCACGCCCCATAGTACCACTCAACTCCATGGCCCTTTGCTAGCAAACACCAGCTGGAGCAATTCATTATCCACTTCCTCGGCATCCCCCATTGTTGGACCAAGGGAAGTACGTGTTGTATTTCTTCTGGTCAGGTCGTCACAAATAGTTTTTAGACTAAGACTTCCCTCTGTGGTGACCCTCTTATGAATGCCTAATGTGTTCCTATCCTCTTCTTGGATAGGCTTACATAGATGAAGATTGGCAGATACTCTTCGCGTCTTAGCCTCCTGCGCTTCACCCATTGCCCACGTCTTGTCTGGTTGTTTAGTGCAACGGTACCGCATTTGTCCGTGACCCGAACGACACTTGGATCATTGACTCCGATGCTACGCATCACATGACAGCCTGTTGTTAAGTGTTGAGTATGCTTGTTGTGGTTGGCCATGTCCAGAGTTTTCAGACTGGATCCGACCAAGTGCTTCCTATTCGTGATATTGGCGCTGTTCGTTTTCAGGGCCTGTTTGATGATGTCTTTATAAAAAATGTACTCCAAGCACTTGTCCTTGAGCTCAGCCTTCTATCCGTCACTACTCTTGACTGCATGAGCATAGATGTTTTGCACTCTCGTACTGTTGGCACAATCTCTCTTCGTCCTGCACACGTCTGTGGTTGAGTCACTAGTGTTTGGCTCCTTGAGGACCAGGGGGACGGTAAACTGTCTCCCTAGGGTGTTTTCTAAAGGCTTGGCAGTTCTGGAACCCTCTACAGGAAAGTATGAACAAGCTACGTGACGCAATGTTCTCTGAGGAGCTGTTTCCACAGTCTCCCCTTTGGCCGTGCTTGGACCCTTCCTGACCGGTCGCCACCATTACGTGGGAGACATTCTACCTGACATGACTCCTTTTTTGACAGTGTCCAAGGTCCCTAGTTCCACCACATTGTCTACACCTTCACGCACGCTAGAAACCCCTGTAGTACCAGAATCCCTATCTGAGTCTATTCTTCCGATTTCCGACCACGTATCCGAGTCCACCACTTCGGCCGCTGATACTGCCGACTTAGCAACTGAGTCCACTTCTTCACCCGTCGACTCCACCATCCAGGCAACCGAGTGGGTTACTCCTGTTGCGGACTCAGCTGGCCTGTTCAACAGTTTGTTGGCTCCTAAGTCAGTCGGTTCAATGGAGCGACCCGTCATGTCCTTGCCTTCTCAACCCCAATGAGTCCACTCGTCTAGTATCGGTATGACATACTCATGTACTCCTGGTGGCCGTCTTCATTCACGCACCTTAACGCCTTTGTCAAGCTTGTCTCCTACGATTGCCTGGCCGCCCCCCGCCAGTACCCACCGTCCCACAGCCCCTTCTCACATTATGGTAATTGAGGATCCAGGGACGAAGGCCTTGGTTCTGACTACCCTTGCCATCATCACAACAGACCTTTATTCTCAATCCTTTGTTCTTGTTTCTCAAGAGAATCAACACGATGTTTCTGTCTCATTGTCTCGTGCTCCACTAGGCCCTGTTACTGCTCATCTATTGACAACCAGGCTGTTTTTGCAGGCAGCCATCCCATAGAGCCTCTGTGAGGCTAGGGTTGCACCTGACGCTCTTGATTGCGAGGCTACTTGCAAGGAGGAACTCGCTACCATCAATGAGAATTCTGTGTACAAGCTGGTCGAATTGCCCCTAGGCAACAAAGCCATTAGGGCCAAGTTGGGTTTACTTTTGCAAGTGGAAGCTAGATGGTATGCTAGACAAGCACAAAACCCGGTTCACCAATAAAGGCTTTGCAGAGGTCTTTGCGCTGGTTGGCCATTTCAACACAATCCGTGTGCTCTTTATCCTGGTCATACAGCATGGTTTGGAGCTCCACAAGATGGACGTGAGCAATGCCTTCTTGCGTGGTGCTCTTGATGGTGAGGAGCTCTACATGGTCTAGCCTCCCAGGTTTTGATGATCGGACTCCACGCCATGTGCTGTCACCGTATCATCTAAGTCTTCTTCAACTGAAGCTCAGGCACCACGGCCCGGCACGAGTGCGGATCCTGTCGCTACGGTCACATCAGGCAATGCGCGATGACCACACTCCCCCTCGACAGGTACAGCAACGGAGGCAGAGGAGGTGGAGGATGTATCAAAACCGGCGCGAGCACGGCGTACGGAGCGTTGACGCCAACGTCGCGGGGTCACTCGATTGGAACGACTGTATGAAGACATGTCATCGCGAGGTGGCATCGTGGTCGCAGTAGAGTGGAGGATCGAAAGGATGGTGGCAGCCTGGGACTCGCTGGCAGGTGGAGCTGAAGGTACACCATCAAATGAGTAAGGAGGAGAGGATGGAGGAGATGTGATCGAAGAGGCCGTTGACACACGAGTAGCAGAAGCACGCTCAGTGACGACGAGGTCACAGAGCCGCTGCACCGTGTGCCACAGGCCGTGGATCTCGACGAATATGCTCCCCAGAGGTCCAGCTAGTGGATCTACCAACGTCAGTAGATCCGTATGCTGTGGAGGACGCAGGCTCGGACGAGGCTGTGGCCAAGGTGGATGCCAGCCGGGAGGGCGCGTCCAACAGCGACGCCAACCATGACGTCCATCACCACAGTAGTAACAGGCGAAGGCGTAGGGTGCCTGCTGAGATGTCCGCGCACTCATCTCGTGCGCTGGACGATGGATAGGTACCGAGGGGACCTACTCCCGGTGGTAAACACCAAGCCATGGGAGAGAAAGAGGCCAGTAGGTACTGTCACTCCTGGAGGTCACGACGTCCGGGTCAGCAAACGTGACCAGACAGGACGAGTTGCACTACCATAGCACGCCCGAAGACTAAAGTCTGACTAACTGCGGCCACTAATGCTACTACCACTAATAGAGCAAAGACTGCTCCAAGACGAGAAGGGGTGGCGGCTGCAGCTGTGGCTGTTGATCCAAGCGGTAGACGACTCAGCCCTCGGAGATGGTAATACCCGAATCCGCCGTCGATCCTACGGAGTGAAGTGCGCGCACCAATCCATGGGTCCCAGGAAGACACCGGTTTAGGACGCGTCTTGAAAAAGAAGTCCCCGCCGACGACAGTCCGCTGTCGGCCGGGAAGGGGAGACTACAAGCGCTGAAGTAACTGCTCTACACTATGCAGTCGTCGACACTCCACCGCCACCGCCGTTGTTGCTATGGAAGCGGTTGTCCTTGCTATGGCTGCTACAAGTACGAGTGTTTAAGCCGTTGCTGGACGGGTTACGGCTGCGGTTGTCGGCGACAGGGATTGAAAGTTTTTTCCCTTTCTTTTTTGTCGTTATTCTCTTGTCCTCAGGCCCCCTTTTGTGTTTTTTTTTGCCCTCACCCTTCACCCCTTTTTTTTCTCGTTCTCCCTCTGCTCGCCCTTTTTTTCTCTTTTCCACTCGCTTTCAGGCGTGTCCCTTTTCCTTCTTTTTTCCACTCGTACCTCCTTTTCTCGATTGCCCTCAAGCTAGGGCAGCAAAGAAAATAGGGGGAGCGGGAGGGGGTGTCCGGCTTGTCCGGCCCTCCCTCCCGTTCACTGCTCGCTCGCTCGCTCAACGAGCGAGCGAGTGGCAGACAAAGGGGGGGGGGGG
>SZWC01020321.1:10452-49876 GCA_023375785.1 Penium margaritaceum
GGGGGGGGGGTTGTGTTTTATGACTGCACGCAGTACACTACCGCTCAAAGATTGTTCCGACAACGCAACAACATTCCGCCGATTTTTGCTTCGCTCTCTCCTGAAAGCCGCCGTCCGCTGGCGCTGTCAAATTCACTGCTCATTGTGCGACAAAAATTGCAGCACTTACCAGGCACACTTACATGGGCACAGGCACTCCTTGCGTCTACTTGCTGGTATGGGCACGTCACTTTGCTTTAGTTTTCAAGGTGGTTACCACACGCCAGTTATGAAATAACTCATAGTTGCTGACAGCCAAGCAGGTTTCACCATGGTGTTTTCGTTGGCTGCTCTCAAGGTCATAAACACTATTAGATGAATTACTGAGCATCCTCAGTTGCAACTTGAAGTCTTTCGTTGACTTTGCATGAAATTTTCTATTCCCGTAGTTTTTTAGAGAAATGTAAATCTAGAAATCCTCCCAAAATTTTGCTCTATCAACACCAACAGTGGCATGCATTTGCTTTGCATATCCGCTGACCACTCTTCCTAAACACTTGGAGAAATTGTGTTAGATCCACAGATAGATTACAAATCTTAGGTTGTGAGAAAGCAACGACAAAGATGAGCATACATTAGGCTTCATGTAAACAGTGCTACTGTAAAGGTACGCTACCCCCTTGAAAATGAAGCAGCTGTCACACTCATAGGAGGGCAAAGCACAAAATTGTTGTGCATTCTGGCAACAAACAAAAAAGGGTGCGACGGTAACAAACCTGGAATAATGTAGGTCAGGTTGTTACAAGGCATGGATCCGAACCATTCCTAAAAATGGTCTGCCGCGTCCTCAGTATTGAATTACATGGATAACCTCAGCTTCGGTCGACTGGACGACGAGGAGAATTCCTCGCCGACCAGCCCTGCAAACCGAAAGCTTCAAAGAAGCTTCCGATTCGCAGGAAGGTGACCGGATAGTGCCTTGCACTATCCGGCCGCTGCTTGAGGTCTCGCAAAGATGTTCCCAAAACTGCGTTTTGTACACATTATAAGTTCCGAGTGCTGAGATATGGCCTTACCAATGCCCTAGCGACGTTTCAAGCCATAATGAATCACATTTTTTTTTACCAATTGGGCAAAACTGTCTTGATGTACCTTGATGATATCCTGGGGTTCTCAAAGAATCATGAGGAGCATGTACAACATCTGCGTACCGTGCTCGAGATCCTTTGTAAGGAGAAGTTCTTTGCCTGGCTGTAGTACTTAGGCTTCATTGTTGGCAGCGAAAGAATCCGAGTGGATCCTCGCAAAGTGCAAGCCGTTGTGGATTGGCCTCACCCATCCAATGTGGGCAAAATACGAGCCTTCTTAGGCTTGGCGAATTACTTCCGTCGCTTCACGCAAGGCTACTCTAGCCTTGTTGCCCCACTCACAGCTTTCACATGTAAAGACATGAAATGGTCATGGTCTGATAAGTGTGAGCATGCATTTGTGCATGTCAAGGAAATTCTGACCTCTGCACCTGTGCTTGCACTCCCAAATCCCGAAAAACCATACGAGGTGCTCTGTGATGCATCTATCGTCGGGATAGGGGTTGTCCTTATGCAAGAAGGACGACCGGTTGCATATGAGAGTCGCAAACTCTCAAACGTTGAGACTCGTTACACCACAGGCGACCAAGAGTTGCTTGCGGTAGTTCATGCCCTGAAGGTTTGGCGCTGTTACCTTGAAGGTGCCAAGGGTGGATTCACAGTGGTTATAGACCACAATCCCGTGGTATTCTTTCAGTCACAACCCAACCTTTCTCGGTGACAAGCTTGTTGGAGCGATTACTTGAGCAGATTCCACTTCCAATGGGAATACCGACCCGGTCATACAAATGTGGCAGATCCGTTGAGTCACACTCTGGTCAACGCGACTCTCACCACACTGCAAGTGTGATTCCTTTGCACAGAAGACGTACGAGAGCAGGATGTGCCCAAGCCTGATAACCCCCTATGCCAACCACCAAAACCGACGGCGCATTTCACGCCATTCTTGCAACCTATCTACATGGGATTCTTTAATGACCCATGGTTTGAGCAAGGTAACATTGACCAATATGGCTCGGTAGAAGCTTCTAGTCTCTAATGGAAGGGCAACTTGGTGGTTGTGACCGACTCTGGAAAGCTGGGGGATGAGATCCTTTTTGAATTCCATAACCTAGCAGCAGCTGGTCACCTTGGTGTAGCAAAAACCAGAAAGGCTATCTCAGAGCATTATTGGTGGCCTGTATGGTCGTGCAACGTACGTAGATACATCCAAGCTTGTGACGTGTGCATCCGCAACTAGTCGAGCAATAAGGCACCAGTAGGATTGCTGAAGCCCCTCTCAATGCATAACTCCTCATGGGAAGAATTGAGCATGGATTTCATCATTAGCTTACCCGAGACACCTTGTGGCCATGATGCTATCCTCATGGTGGTCGAATCTTTGACCAAGATGGCGCATTTCATGCCCACAACCACGAATGCCATTGTCGAGGAAAAATCACGCATCTTTTGGGACACTATTATTCGACAGCATGGGCTGCCATTACGCATCATCTTTGATCAAGACGTGCGGTTTTCAAGTAAATTCTGGCAAGTCCTTCGTGAGATCTTTGGCACCCGCCAAAAAATGTCTAGGACTTTTCATCCACAAACGGATTGACAGACTGAACAGATGAACCAAACACAGGAGCAAATGTGCCGGATGTACGTGGATCCTTCGATGAATGCCTGTGATGAGTTTCTCAGACCGGCAGAGTTTTCCTGCAACAACTCTGTTCATGAATCCACAAAGCTGGCGTCGTTCTTTCTGAACTACGGCCGACATCCGATGGTATCCGTCTCCTTGGTGAGGCACGGGGGCGGCGGGAATCAGGTACCTTCTGCCAGGCCTTTGCCGATCACATGGACACTCTTCGTCGCGAAGCACGTGAATATCTCCATGCATCAAAGCAGTGCCAAAAGGCCTATGCCGATGCTGGTCGTCATGACGTCACAATGTTTGTCGGTGATCTAGTTCTTTTGAGCACAAAGAACATGCATCTCAAGACGCCCGGAGGACTGAAGATCCTCCTTAAGTGGGTTGGACCATTCAAGGTCACTCACAAGATTGGTGAAGTTGCTTACCGACTTGCTCTTCAAAAGGTCATGAAGATCCATGAATGTCATGTCAGTCTTCTCGCACCTTATGCAACATCACGAACGGTTGAGCCACCACCTGTAATGCTTACAAGTGACAGTTAGTAAAACGTAGATGGGCTCTTCTAACATCACAAACGTACGCATGGTGAATGTGTTGTTAAGGAATACCTAGTGAGCAGGGCCGATTGTGGAACTGAACACAACAGTTGAGAGCCTGAGAGTCATGTCTCGGTTGCTATGATCAAGGAATATTGGCTAGACCAGGCTACTTGCTTTTGCACTCGTGCCCCCGGGGGTACCACCGTGGCACAAGCCCCACGCAAGGAACCTTCATCTGTCAAAGTACAGACAAGAGCACAATGGCGGCGATCTCGGACGCATGGGGATGCCCAGGCTGATGGTTGCGAGGACGCTCCTCACAAGAGGTGGAGGAAGCGTTAGCCGTGAAATCTTTTCATGTGAATTTGGCTGATCTATGTACGATCTTGTGCTCGTGAAGGATATCAATCTCAAATCTTTTGAGTTTCCTCCCCCTGTGCAATGGCACATGATCTAATGCATGCACCTAGGGAATGTTTTTTTCACCAACAAAGCATGTCTTCTTCCACCAACAACTACAATAGACCCTCCTGAACCAAGGACGTTTCACAGTAGAGGGGGAGGAATGTAACAAACCTGGCATAATGTAGGTCAGGTTGTTACGAGGCATGGATCGGCACCATTCCTAAAAATGGTCTGTTGCGTCCTCAGTATTGAATTACGGGGATAACCCCATCTTCGGTCGACTGGACGGTGAGGAGAATTCTTTGCCAACCAGCCCTGTAAATCGGAAGATTCGAAGAAGCTTCCGATTTGCAGCAGGGTGACCAGATAGTGCCTCGCGCAATCCGGCCGCAGCCCGAGGTCTCGCGACCTCCAGCGGCGAATGCGAGCCCATTGCAAACATTTGCGATGGGTTGTGCATGGCCTGTGCAGTCGCATTGGGCATGACCCAATGCGACATTGAAAGGACCCCCACCCCATTGAGGGGCCCTTAATGAGGTCCCTCGCCATGGCGAGGGGGCTCGCAAGGGGCCACTGGCGAACGTTTTGACGGGACCACCCTGCCGAGTGCCTCTTCCACTCGGTGGCGTGGCAAACACGGTTTTATAAACATGTTGGTCACGCCATCGGACGAGGGGCGTCAAGTGGCGGCAATCCACCGTTGCACGCGCAATGATGTTTTGCCACCACCTCCCCATCCCTAATCACACCGGAAACTAAGGGTTTCCACGTGGACAGCATAAAATAGTTTAACGGTTTGACTCGATGAGAGAAATGCATCTATTTAAACCGCGTCAACCCGTCGACAAAATGGACGAATAAAATAATATCCTCCATCCCCCCTCTTGGGTTGCCCTATGACAAGAATGGACTCCGTGCCCTGACCTTGGTTGGGGCATACTAGTAAGAGGAGTCATTTGTTGGAGAAAACACTTCACGGCAAAGTTCATCTCCACGACCAACCTACGCGATTGCGATGAGCAATCAGGTCCCAAGGGCACACTCACCCACAAAGGCTTGGACCTCATTTCACCTGCCGTGTTAGAGCAACACTGTTTGGTCATACTGCATTCCTCTAGCAAAACCTTGCTCCAAGGCTAAGAGTGATTTTTTTCACCATTGATTACATGTGAATGTGGATGAAACTGGTTGAAACAACCAGTTTCAAGTAGTTGAAACTGGTACTTGAACAAGTTTTCCAAACCGGTTCAAAAAGCTCCTGCCCTTCAATTGATACCATGCATTTTTGCACAAGCCAAAACCATACTGTACATGATTTTTCTTTTTAATATATTTTTAGGAGAGAAATTCATTTTTTTTGCGTTGCGAGTTCATGTTCCTCCTATTTTTCACAAATATGCAAAAATGATTCACCTGACTAGGATTGGCCTTGCCTAAAATTTGAATCCAATGGACTATACAGGTTGCACACAATTTTGACATGGTCACTAAATTTGTTTGGTGGGGGGCAAGGGGATGAGCACTCTAAGGAATGGTCAAAGATTGACACATAATGACACCATCCACAGAATACAAACTGCCTACAAAGATGGAGCTCTTGCTACGCAACAATTTCCTTGGCTTCAAAGCCATCCACATCAGCCTCTACAAAGAAGGTGAAAAATTCAGCAGCTGATGTCCCCTGGAAGTCATTGTTGAAGACACAATCCCATCATGCCTCACACCATGCATATGTCACCATGCCATCACATTTTTGGATGTGTCCACATGTGAAGAGCATCTATGCTACTGCTACATCTTTCAGTAAACGCATGCCAAGATTCATGTGACTGCCCTCCTAAATTCACACTCCTACCCATGCTATATACCCCAAGCTGATGTGGCTTTTGAAGTCCCACATGTGCAGGCAGAAGCTTGGTGGTGGATCTAGCTGGTGTGTACACGCATTGTAACCATGGGCAACACTCAAACACCCATGCTTTGAAGCTATCTGTGGCTTGCAGATGAGTAAAAGCTTGGCTACCTCTTGGAAATCAGTGTGCTTTGCACACATGTGAATAAATTAAGGTCTCAGTACCATCGCAAACCACTTTTAAGTGGTTTGAATGCTAGCCCACTGATTTAGGGTATAGGTGAAAGGCCATTGTACGATGCGCGAAGCAATTGCCAAATATCTGACTTGCACATGGCATGCCGTGGTCTTGTCGTTAAAGATGTGCACTGTGCATTAGCTACAACCAAGCCCTCTATCCTCCTTGCCAAGGTCATAGTTGTCCTCAAGAACCAAGGTGGTCCTCCCCACATCCGTCCAACCTACACTTTTGACAGTGCCTATGGCTCCTCAGCACGTCTCAACCAAGGAGACTTCTTTAGATGTAGTGCTACCAAAGTAGCACAAGCGTGTGGTTAAGACAAATGATTTGGATGACTACAAATCGGCATATTTACTAGATGTACAGCTCTTGGATGCCGTACTCCCTATGAACAAAGATCCGTATGTTGCTGGACGAGACATGGTCGAGACTGTCATTATTGGGATCCTGGCTTCACAAGAGCTAGCTGCCCGTGAGATCAAGGACAAAGCTGCTATTGTCACTCTCATGGCAGAGCTTACCAACGTCATCATTATGCATGTAGCAGTGGAGGCTGTATCTGTATTCAATGGTCGCCTTTATTTCCATCCTCAATCCACGTCCATTGTCTCTTCCTCTCTTTGGAGACATCCATGAAGCGAGGGCTATTCACAGATAGGTACGGCTCGGAACACGTTCTGATCATCCTTGACGCTACGATGCGGCAGAAAAGCATCACCGAGGTAATTCTATGGCTGTGCCTCAACTACCGCATTCCCTCCATGGAGTCCATTTACACAAATCTCTCCAACTTTTTCGTTAAAGGGTGGCACTAAAATTGCTTGAAATGTCTCCAATCATGCTAAGCATCGGCACTGTGCCAAGCACCCATCACTCTAATTTAGTAGAATTCAACCAAAACTCCAGGAAAATGTGGCCATAAAAACCACTTGTGCAACCACGTGCAGCTAAAATGCAAGGTCATCTAGGCATTTGGAACTTATGCGTGAGCGTGGAAATTGAATCTATTGCAAGCTGATTTGTAAGAAAGCTGTGGTGATGTGCAAAGACCATGGAATTGACCTCATTGCCACGAGAGATGATGATGTGTATTTCTCGCATTCTTGGTGTAGTCATTGTATTGCCACCAAAAATATGTTGAGCTAGCATTATGGCAGATTGAATCTTCAAGACCACTAGGATGCGGACACGCTCTCCATGCTTTACTATGCATCTTTCTACATTTGCCTATACAAAATCAAGCCTTACATGGTGGTTAATGCAAAACACACCGGATTCCATTCTATTCCAAGTGCTCCCTTTATGTGCCCTCCCAAGGGAAGAAAAGAGGTAAATATTCTTGAGCAAGAAGACTAGCAATAATTGACAGTATTCCTTGTGAGCAATGCAATGAGAGGGATGCTCCTATGCCTTCAACCTTGGTCACTGATGTTATAGGGGGGTATGTCATGTAGTTGGAATATGCTAAGGAAAATCTAGGTTGTTTCCCAAACGATTAGAAGTGTCATAATTGGGATAGAATCGTACATCTTGGAGAACCGTTCAACCACTAGGAGAATTGAAAGGTTAACACCTAGTCTTAAAGTAAGGATCCACTGATTTATAGAATTATGACTTTGTGTACAAGGATGTTGGCATGTGGATAAAGATGAAATTAATGTTTCCAAGCATGATGTACATGATTACAAGCATGGTTCTTATGCGTAGATGTGATGCCTATGCGTAAAAACATGAATCAGATGTGAAAGAACATGTGTATATTTTTCCAAGCATGCTACAAGTTTTCAAAAGCATGATCCTTATGCTAGCAACAAAGATGCATATGTATACAAGCATGATGTCCATCCTCATAAGTTTTGAGATTATGGTAACAAAACTATCACTTAAATGAATACCACTTATATGTAGAAGTGTTGCTTATGTGTACAAGCAGGATACCTCTGTGTATAAGCCTGACGCATATGCTTTAAAGTATGATGAATATGCGTTCAAGTTGGATCCACTATTTAGAAAACATTCCTATGCACACATTTGTGACACTAACGATACAATCATGACACACATGCGGACAAGAATGGTGCATATACTCAATATCGTTACAATTGTTCTTACTAGCACGACACATGGATACAGGTAAGATGCCTATGCTTCACAAGTAGGGTACCTATGCTTAAAATATGAAGCTTATGCTCAGAAGAGTGATCAAGAAGTGTACTTAAAAAATGGATAAAAAAAGTATTTGTTTCATGTTGATTACATTGACTTGCTCAAGTTGCTTTCCATTATGAAAAGCATGACATTCATGCTTATATGGATGACTCTTATACCTACCAGCATGACCCTATGCATATGGAAATGCTTCCTATGTGTTAAATAACTATGCATATGCTTGCAATCATGAAACCTATGCATACTAGCATGGTAGCTATACTTACAATCATGATTTCTTGCCTAAATGCATAAGTCTCATGCTTACAAGGGTGATTTATATACATAAAATTATGAAACCTATGCTTACAAGAATCAAGACTATGTTTAGAAGAATTTCACCTATGCTTGCTATGATAAAAATTTTGAGTATAAGAATGATGCCCATTCTTATGAAAAAGTGCCATTGTTTAGAAGCATGCCTACAAAAGTTAACTCTATGAATAAAGTGTAAAACATTTCAAAGAAATATGCACCTGTGCATAGAATTGCAAATCCTATGCTTACCATCAAGAAGTTTGAAGTTACAAGCATAATGTAAATGCTTGGATTCATGCCATATCCATTAAAGGGGATTATTCATATGCTTCCTAGTGTTGTTTATAAGCTTAGAAGCATCATTTCATGCATTCAAGTAGGAAAATTATGCATAGAAAAATTTTGAGTATGCTTACCAGCGGAATTTCTATGATTGGAAGTGTTGATTATATGCTTAAATAATGAAACATATACTTAAAAGTACGGCATATATGTGTACAATAATTCAAAGTGTGTTTTCAAGAATGAATCCTATACTTCAAAGCATGAATCTTATGCTTACGAAGTCTATGATTTAGTTTTGAGACATATGTGTGAATCTGTCAGAAATGGCACAAAGAAAGATGTTTATGATTAGAAGCATGAATCCTTTTCATATAAGAACTAAGCTTGTAATTACAAGGATGAGGACCATGTGTACAAGCATAATTACTATGCTAACGGGGGAGAAGCATATTCTTACACGTATTGCACTTGTGCGTAAAATCATGACACTTGTGCCTTCAAGAATGACACATTTTCTCACAATTGTGAGGTCTATGATTACAATCATGACACATGCATAATAGCCTGACGCTTTTGGTTAGAAGCACGATTCATATGCTTGGAAGAATTGTTCCTATGGTTGCAAGCTTGACACCTGTGCAAAACAATTCTTCCCATGCTTCTAATGGTGATACCTAGGCATTTAAGCGTGATTCATGTGCTTTAAAAACATATTTTGGTAAAATAATGATTCATACGCCTACAAGTATGATGCTTATACATGCCTACAAGCATTGGGATCATGCGTACGAGTATGATGGATGTGTTTAGGAGAAAAATGCATAGGAATACAAAATGTGCCTATGCTTACAATCATGATGATAAGAAGCAAGAGGTCTCCGCACATAAGTGTGATGCCCATACTAAGAATTGTTGCACTTCTGCATTCATGCTTGACACCTCCGTGCACAAGCCTACCACCTATGTAAACAAGCATGATGCATATGCTAAGAATATTGATGTTCATGTTGAAAAGGATGATGCCTTCAATGAGAGAATGATTCTTATGTGGGAATCAATAGCATATATTCTTTAAATATTTATGCTAATGATTACCCGCATGAAAACCTTTCTGACAAGAGTGTCACCTATCCTCAAGAGAAGCATTCCTGTACATACAAGAATGACGCCTATACATAGATGCATGGGGTTTATGAAAAACTTCTTGTCTATGCTTACTCCCTTGACGCCTACACTTACATCATGAATGTAATTACCTTGATGTTAATGATTACGAGTATGATAGCTAATTATACAAGCATGACTTCAATGCTTACATTCATGATTCGTATGCACACATCATGACCTAAAGAATAAAAATTGTGATTACAAGAGTAACAAGTTTTCTTTACTATAGAATGACTGTGCATACAAGCATGATGCCTTTGATAAAGGTCATTGTTCTTGTACTGAGAATTGTTATGCCTATGCTTATAGTTGAGACACATATACAAAACAAATATGAAACCTATGCAAAAATAAGTTACTCTTATTTTTCTAAGCATGATGATTAAGCATAAAAAGGTTATGCCTATGCATGGAATCATGATTCCTTTGCTTACAAGAGTCATGCCTAGAATTACAATAATGATTCCTATTTTGAAAAGAATGTATCATTCTTGAACGTGCATTATGCCCTCAGTACAAGCGTGATTCATATAATTAAAGATATGATTGTTTTAAAAACAATATTGAGATGTATTCTGACAAGCATGATTCTTATGCTTATAGTTGTGATGCATGTACAAGCCAGACACTTACTCGTAAAAGTATTCTGTATCAACTTACAAGAATGTATCCTATGCATACAATCATGACGCCCCAACGTAAATGCATGACACTTATGCTTAAGATCAAGTTACCTCTGTTTCCGAGCATGCCAGCTATGTTTTGCACAGGTTTCACTCATTTCCACACATTTATCATGCTTTTAAGCAACAAAAACAAATGCTCATATCAATGGCCATCATGTTGTTAAGCATGGATATTTTTATTACTAGCATAACCATACATGCTTGCAAGAAAAAACTATATGCTCGTAAGCACAAGAAAAATTGTTTTAAAGAATTGGTGTCATTCTTTTAAGCATAGATTTTATGCTTGTAATCGAGGAAATCATACTTGTACAAGTAGATTTCATGCTTTTCCGTAGCAGCATCATGCTTGCGAGCATATGCTTCATGCTTGTATGCGTAAATGCTATGCTTGTAGTCATTAGCATTCAGCTTGTATGCATAAGCAACATGCTTTTCGTAGTATGGTCAGTAGAGGTGGTCAGATGTCAAGAGAATCGGATTCTACAAGGAGCCACATGGACCCAAATCAGAGGCCTACACACGTCTTAACAAATCCTACATTACAAGCCTTCAACAGTGGAGAAATTCAATCTAACATGACATGATTATTGAGCCAAAAACTGAAAAAAATGCAATCATACCATTGTTTAACATTGTAAAATGGAAGCCAAATAAGAATTCAAATACATACCACAAGTTTCAACGGAAATATGAGCAGTCTATGCTCATAAGAAGTCTTTGGCAAAGTACACAGCTTATCTTCGAAAACCATCACATGTTTTCCACTACTCTGAGATCACTAAAATATCACCAACAAGATAAAAATAGTCAAAACAAAGGAATGAATTCTCCAAGTGATTATGGATACTTATGTTCTTGACAAGAATATAAAAAATGATTAGATGATAGAATAAAATGGTTTACAAACAAAATGTCAGATGGAAATCATTACAAACACAGGCCTCAAATTTGAAGAACAACTTAGGAAATCACAAGTTTTAGAGAATCTTTCAATTGCCTGATTTTTGCAAGGAAAAAACAGAATGAGAAAGCCACTAGAAATAGCAAGAGTTCTACAAATGGTAGAATGCTCATGTATACAAACACTATTCTTCCCAATCAACAATTGGAGAAGCGTCATTGTAAAATTGCCCAAGTTAATGTATGAAATGGTGAGAGATGATTTTTTCATGTATTGCATGGATTGAAGAGGGTTAAAGGGTGGAATAACTGGAGAAAATAGTTCAAGTTCAAATGATTTGTTGTAAGATCAGTAAAAATGATAGCCTCATTTCTATTTTATAGAGGCTCCTCACAAAAAACAAATGTTTAAAAAGTGTCTAATCAAATCTTAACAAGAATAGTTTTCTAAGACTGTATGTACTTTTAAAAACGAATTGACTTGAAAGATGATTTAAAACATTAAATTCTTTATATAGATTGTCCCATAAGGGACTAAAACGTAACATTGATGTATGATTTCATTTATGGGGACAATTACTAAGTTGATAAGATTAGCTGACATCCCAGTAAGAAGAAACACTTACCTTTTATCCAAAAATATTGAATAGAGCGACATTCATATAGAAAAAACAACGACTTGAAGATAGTAAAAATATAGCAAGCAAGAAAAAGAACGCTTGATGCTGACATATTCAGGCATGTACGAATGTAATTCATCGTGTAGACACTCAAAATGGATTTAGGAGCACAAAGCAAGATTGCAAGAGCTACCAATACTTTCATAGATCTAGTATTTTCCAAACACATTTTTCATCACTAATGTAGGTGTGAAGAGAAAGTTCTACAAAACCAATAGATTTATTTCTTTGTAGCATTCAATTTTTCAAACTATGTATAAACAAGAGAAGGGGTAAGTGGGTATAAGAGACTTATGTGTTGAATAGCCATAAGTTAAAGTGAAAAATGCATGAGATGTTCAAGTAGGTCGTTTCCCTCCTAGATTTGTTGTCAGAATCACATGAGTATTGAACATGAATGCATCATGCTATGTTTATCCCTTTCCAAAAAATGATACGGTATTCATATTGTGACATGGATGTGAAACTTTTGTGTGTTTAACATTCATGCAATAGAAACGTATTTGAAGCATCAACCATGAAGATTTTTTTCCTTACTCACTCATGGAGTTCTCATTTCCAGATCTAAATCACAAATAATGACATGAATTGGATTATTAAAAAACTTGCTATGCATACCAGGTTCACAGTTAAGCCCTTCGTAATCATCAAAGCCTATACATCAACCATGGTGGCAATAAACTACATTGTTTCTTCATATATAAATGAAATTCTTGTGTTTAGCTGTATGCAAAGATTATTCAACTGTATGTTGGAATTTAATGTATCTTGTATGGAAAACGTGGACTTAAACCCTTCTTCTTTCTTAAAATGATGTTTTCAGCCACAGCTACGATTGGAAAGTAGTTTTTGGTGATTTTTAGACATCCATGGTCAGTTTCTACATGATAAGGCTTGAGTTTTAGTGCCTTCATCACTTCTCACTGGGAATACCTCAAAATGGAATGGAGGAAAAGAACATTTAAGAGATTTTGGAATATGCAATATTCACTCTCATTCCACTTTCGATTAAATGGCTAGAAAATCATGTGGTACACGTAATCATGACCACCATCTTTTCAAGTTGAGAAATCAGAGCTATTTTCTCCCCAAATTGACAATGGTGTATAACCAGGTGTCTCATAATCAACACAAGCCAGAGGTAACAAAAAATTCCAGAAGGACTGAAGTTAGAGAAAAAATGAATCATGGTTTATGAGCCCTTAAAAATAATCTCTTCGAACATTTCATTCAGCACATACACATTCATTTTTCTCATCTGATGGATAATGTACTTAGGTTTAAAAATATAAAGATAAATTATTGTATTACAATAGAATATGTTTCAAATGAAGCTCAAATGATCAATACAAACATGGTTGCTCAAAAAGTTGTAGCAAACACAATTACTCGCACAAGATCTTAAATTCTCTGTTTACATTTGCCACATGAACACTTTCAAAACTATTTCTATGTTATAGAAAATTGAGGGAGGAGTGATGGGATAAATTCATTTGCTGATGTTGAATAAGGTTGGGGGTGTGGGTTGATCAAGTAGAGCAAGTAGTGGGTGGCTCACTCAAGATTAGGTTTCATCTCAATGCTTAGCAAAAACCCGAGAGCAAGGAGCTCTCCAATTGTGAGGGAGAAACTCCGGGAGTAAGCCAAAGAGCTAGATTTTGGCTCTTCAGTTTTGTGAGAGGCAGAGCTCTGAAGAGTTGTAAGAGATGAGTAAAGAGATGTAAGGAATTAGTTGCAATATTTGATAGAGGCGAGTGATAAAACGGATTCAGAACGAAAATGGTGAAGTGTGAGGGCAATGGAATCAGACCCCTATCGAGTTGCTCCTCAGACCGGTCCACTACAACCATGTTCCAATCGGACCACAACCATACATTGGGGAAGTATAACCCACATAAAGACACACGATAGAGTGAAACACAAGAGAACGCGCAAGTGTCAATCTGAAACACAGTAGAATTGTTCGAAACAATAGCGCCACTATCAGTGCGCTACGTGTTAGTAAGAGGAATACTTGTCGGTGGCGGAATCTCCCTTCAACCCATGCAAAGTGCTTCTAGCGTACATAAACAACAAGCCTAGTGCAAAATACAGGAATACCAAGAGGGTTAAGTTGTAAGCCAACCAGGAACTAAGAACCTTTACCCAAATGTTGCGCTGGTGCTGCGACGTCCCAACTTGGCTAACAAAAATATCACGCCAACATACTTAAAAACATATCTAGGTCAATTAATAGTTTGCTTCTTTTATGCGATACCGCACGTTAGGGTGGATGCCCCAAGCGGAGAGCTCGAAAGCCACACCACAAGCCTTAAAAGACCACCAAGAGCCACCACCTGGACCACCAAGCGGAGCGGCTGAGCGGTGACATTGCACTAGAAGTACACAACTGCAGCACCCCTTTGCAAGAACCCCTAGAATAGCACAACAAGAGAATTCTGCCAAGAGCTCTCGTCGAGAATTGCCTGTTTAGGAGAATCCATCTAGGAATACACCACTAGAAGCATGCGACTGTAACACCTTGCTAGGAGCACCTATCCAGAAGCACTTTGCCCTAAGAACACTGGCCAAAGCACCACACCAAGAGTTCTAACTCGAAATATGCCATCTAAGAAGGGGGGAGCACCACAAGATATAGTCAAGGGCGTGCATCATAACTCCTAGAAGAAAGCAACAAAGAAGCACACACAAAGAGCAAAACAAGAGGGAGGCTAAGGGGAGAGACGAGACAGGGGAATGGTCCGATACTGATAGGAGACAACAGAACAATGGACAAGGAGGACGTTCACGGAAGGACCTTGAAGGGATGGACACACGAAGGGAAAACCCATGGTGGAGTCATGAACACAGAAGCAGCATATTTGCGATCATCGAGCACAGGACCAAAGACGCACGCAATCAGTGAAAGAAGAGCCTCTTTGCAACAGGGAAAGGGTATTAGGACTGTTAATTACAATACTCAAAGCAAAGGCAAGGTGGTGTAGAGACTTTGTATGGAAGTCAGCGAGCTAATGCTTTGCACAAATGAAGCACACGGAGAAACTACTACGGTAACAACGTCATGCACATAGTGATGCTCAATGTTTATGTGCTTGGTGCGACGATGAAGAGCACCAACATTCTTGATAACTACCAATCCACTCTTTTGTCCATTTAGAGGGGCACAGCCGGTTTGGGGAGGCAATGCTTTCCTAAAGGGTAGGGCCACACTGTCCTTGCGACACCACCGCTCAGGGCCATTTACTCAGCCTCTCTTGTGCCGTGAGTGACACATCCTTGTGTGGTGCTATGTCAAGAAATGGTATCAGCCTTAAGGAGAAAGGCAAAACTGCTATGACCGTGAGTGTCCAATTCTTTAGTCCATAACGGCGTAACCCTCCAAGAGTAGCATTTCAGACCAGGCCTGGAAGATAAGGTCGGCTTGGGCAGAGCCAACAAAATAGCACAAGGTATACAGGTTTGCATGAAGGTGAGCCATGTGAAGCTCATGGGCATGCTAGGTGAGGACATTCACTACAAAGGTGGTGCCAGCCAGCTATGTGTGTGCACCTTCGATGGATTGGAAGGTCATGATGGACTCCAACGCAAAAAACTATGTGTCGTGGGCCACACAGAGCACGAACTGGGTGGCGGGTTGCATGGGCAAGGAGGCATCAAGGAGGGGGGGGGGAATGTCAGCAATAACAATGCTCTTGATGGACAAATAGATTGTTAGGGAGGCGCTCAATCTGCATCCCCAAGAACATGGTTGCGTGGCCAAGGTTCTTCATGCAGTACACCTTGAAGAGAAGGTCCTTTGCCTTGGAGATCCTAGAGGTGGAGGGAGAGATGATAAGGAGGTCATCCACACATATCTGTATGAAAGCAGGCATGAGAGCATTCAAACCAATAAAGAGTGAAGGATCGGAGTGACTAGGATGGAAAACTACCACTGCCAAGGTTAGATGACAAGGAGATTGGTGGATGTTACGAAGCATGCGATGTAGTTAGCAAACCCTTCTCATAGAATTAGAGAAGCAAGGAGGCTGGACCATGTATAGCTCTTCCTCAAGACATCGGTGGAGAAATGAGTTTTTGACATCCATCTGGTGAAGCTCCCACTACAAGTGAGCAGCAAAAAAAATGACGGTACGACTTGTCTTAAAATAGCCAACATGGGCATAGTTGTCAGATTAATCAATTCCCGTTACCTGAGAGTAGCCCTTGGCCATGAGATGAGCCTTGTACTGGCCACGAGTACATGAGGTGGTGAAAGTCTTTCACAAAACCCACTTGGCCTTGATCCTTGTGCGACCGGGAGTAAGGTTAGCGAGTTCGATCATTCCATGCTTGGCCAAAGTGGTGACATCAGGAACACAAGCCCAATGCCGCGTCGGAGCTTCCGGATAAGCAAGAGCCTCTGCAAAGGTGAGAGTATTAGATAAGGATATGGCAAAAGTCCAGATGAAGATGTAGACGGGATTGACGTGCCCACAAGGGCGCGGGAAACAAATTCCGGTGCGATGAAAAAGCGATGTGTATTACATGAATCGTGGGCATGGCAAAATTCCAGATGAAATAAATGGCGACCATGGATGAGACCTGTATGAAAGGTGTAAGGTTGGAGAACGTGAGGTGGAGGGGCTAGAGCGACATAGGAGTGCGCAAGTGGGGAGGGAGGGGGAGAAGCAGAGATCACAGGAGAAGTGGGGAAGGGAGAAGAGAGGGGAAGAGTAGTTGAGACGACAGGACGACTGCACCAAGCAAGCAAGGGAGAAAAAAAGGGGGAGGTGGGGAGCAACAAAGATGAAAGCACAAAGAGGCATAGAGGAGGCTCAGGGAGGAGAGGGAGGTGAAGACATAGAGATTAGAAAAGGAGAAGAGACTAAGGAAGAATCGATTGGAGCGCATTGTGCGATATGGGAGGGAACGTGGGGAGATAAAAGAAGGAACAAAAAAGGGTGCCACTGGTGCAAGAGTGCGTGCGGGATAAGACATGTGAAAAGGGAGGGGGATTTTCCAAGATGGAATAAGGGTGCAAGGATGTAGAGGTGGGAGGGATGGAGGAGGGTACATAGATGGAAGGGAGGGAAGGGGGGGAGGATGAAAGGACGAGCCGAAGCAGCATGCATGCGCATCTATGACAAGAACCAAGAGGGGGGCGTTAGAAGAGATTCCGGACTGTGGAAAGTTGGGCGTAGGGGAGATGTAGAAGAGAGGAGATCGGGTGGAGAAGGGGACAGAGAGAGATAAGAAAGAAGGTGGGAAGGGTCTCCTAAGGAAGGATCTCAAGAAGAGGAAGGCATAGGTGTAGGAAGAGAAGGTGACTGGTGGTGAGGACTGAGGGCATGGCGGCAGTGCAGGACTAACGGGATTACTCATGAGATTGTCATGGGAAGATGTTTGTAGAGGGATTTCCATGAGGAAATTGTCAACAGAGAGGTGGAAGGGATATGCGCAGCGACTAGGGTAAGAAGCACTGGGGGATTCCATAGCCTGGGTAGCAGTGAGAGCAGGAGGTACCTAGGGAGGGGAAGGAGGAAATCAAAGACGGGTTATGGCAAGAGGGGAGGGAGAGGAAAGATAGATGGTGGATGGTTGTAGTGATGGGAGGGGGCCAAAGGAGGTGCGGGAAGAGAGGGAGGTGCGGAAGGCAAAGCAGGCGGAGAGGGGGGAAGTGGGACGGAAGGTGAGGTAGATGCCACTACACCAAATGAAAGGGGAGGGGAGATGCACATGGGAGTGGGCCCTCTCCTGGGGTGGGGGCAGGTGGGGGAAAGGGAGAAGAGGCCGTAGGACGGGATGGTGTGGTAGACAAAGGGGGATAGAGGGACACAAGATCGAGAGGAGGGGGTGAGAAGATGACGCTAGGACAGACGATGGCACTACAAAGGTAGGAATAGGAGCGGAGGTGTGTGGATGCAGAGGATGCAATGACGGGGGTATCGAGGGAGGAGAAGAAGGGGAAGGACCACGAATGACCACAAGACCATCAGAGGTGTATGTCTAGGCAGAGGTGAAAGGAGGGAGACAATGGTCTACATGAAAGGTTACGTAAGTCATCTGCTCAAAGAAGCGAGCGTGACAGGACTCTGTGTGGCAGTGGGCAATGGTATCCTAAAAGAGGTCTACACGAGAGTGAGGGGCATCCCCAAGGGTGACACACACGCAGCCACGTGGATCAAGCTTACCAAATTGCGAAGGTGGTCAAGGTAAATTGTCGCCATGGTGCCTCGGACCACACCCAGACTAAGGTCCGTGCGTGAACCAAAGAAGAGCTTACACAACATAGTGTCACGGGCAAGAGGTCCATGTTCGATCCAATTTCAAACCCACGTGCAATAACAAGCCACCACTAACCAAGAACTGCATCTCTTATCAAGGAAGCTAGTCTCAACCATCATCGAACGGATAACCTAATAAAGCAAGAAATTCTATTGCACGACAACCCAATTCATTTGCAGAGAATACGGGGCATAGGTTTCATGAGCCACACCCTCATGGTCAAAGAATGACCCAGTGTCATTAAAGAACTTGCCAATCTAGTCACACAGAAAAGCAAAGCAAGTGGTGACAACTCTGCCCCTTAGCGGATGCAAATGATGACTAAATGGTCTGAGCGGTAGTACTCTTTGCTCGCATAAAGAAGACCCAATTGAAGCAAGAGTAATCAGCAATTAAAGTAATGACATATGTGGTACGCTCAGCAAAATACGGATCCTTTAGAGGGCAAAGGATGTCAGTGTGGACTAGCTCAAGGGAGCAGATGCGCAAGAGGGGGAGGAGGAAAAGCAAAGGTGATGCATCTTGCCGACCACACAAAAGGTGCCATGAAAAGCACTAGGGGCTAAAATTGACAGATGCAAGAGGACATCAGCGGAAGTGTGCAGAGGCGAGAAAAAACAGTAGGGAAAGGAAGATGGGGAAAGGGATGATGGATTAGGTGCAGACGAGCAGATTGCGAGGGAGTGACAAGAGCAATTGCATTAGCCACATGCGTAGAAACAGAGTGGAGACGAAGAACCTGATATAAACCCCGGCCAGGGGGTGGACGACCATGGAGGAAAACACAACACTAGCGCCATCAGTGGTGGTGAGAAGACCTAAGGCATAAGTGGTGGACAAGCTGCTGTAGATAAAAGTAACATTAGATAGAAGGAAAAACTCAAGATCAGGGACGTAATGAAATGAGGACAAGAAGAGCAAACCGACCGAGGAGATGAGGCAGATGGTACCAATACCGAGAATGGGGAGTGGGCCAGCATCACCTGTGTACATTGAGGTGATTCTTGAAATTGGTCAAAAGGACAGGGACAACTCGCAAATGGGGCATATGTGGGCAGCCGCGTCACCATCGATCACCCAAGACGAGGACAAGACGTGCTCGCGTTGTGCCCCCATCTTGGGTGATCGATGGTGACATACAAGAGGACCACATTGGGGAGGTAGTGCAAGGAGAGGTGCTACAAGAGATAGGGATATTGAGTGAATGAAAAAAAGGATACACAACACCGGGTGGAGGGATGCCAAGAACGCCCATAGCAAGAACACGATGGATGAGGGTAATGATCAAATTCTCCAAAAGGGAAAGGACGGCTATAGGATGGATGGTGGCGGCAATCCAAGGGACCCTAGAGTGTGCACATGGCGGTGAATTGCCTAGCGTATGCATGACCACGAAGGAGGACATACGTACATGTGATGCGCTCACAAAGATCACATAAAAGGGGAAGGGCACATGTATTATTACGATGTCTTATAACCTCACACTTTGAGCGGGTGGATGGACGAGCACCACCATCGCAACCGCCGCAAGGCTGCCCCCAGAGTAGGGAGATGACTGGGTAGAGCATCAGAGAGGACAGGCTCATTTGGAGCACACACAGGCTGTGAGATGGCTTGGAAGGAGCGAAGACCGTGGAGCAGCACCATCCAGACCGCCTGAGGATTCTGGTACGCATTCTGAGGGGTAAGAGCAAGGGGAAAGGAAGTGAGGCCCCCAGAACAAGGAGACCCAAGACAAGCAACAATGGATGTGACAAATGCCTAATTAGTTAAGGAGGATCTATTAGTGAGAAGCTTAGCGCAACCTAGGTAGGCGTCCAAGGACTCGTAAGGACGGCATCAGAGAGCGTGAAGATCAGCAAGAAGGGATGCAAAAGAGCAAAAGGAGTTAGAAGTGTTAACAACAAGTAGAGCAGACCTTGCCTCATGAGGTAAGATAGGAAGGGTGACGGTTTGCACAAACCAATTGAGTTGGCAAAGAGCAACAAAAGGGACAGTGGAGTAGAGGAGGTGAAAGGTGATAGAGCTACAATCAGGGTGAGCAAGGGGAAGTTTAGGAGAAGGATCATGGTGCCACCAAAGGCCATGCATGTGGGCCCAGGATATGACGCGTAAGGACCAGTTGCTGAACGGGGTGCTGTAGATGTACCCAAGAGCAAGAGTCAAGGGCTTGGGTGAAGTGGGACGGGGCTAGAGACTACCCAAACAAGGTGAACAACAGCAAGCGTCATGGCATCAAGGCAAGCTTTCGTATGGACAAGGGTACAAACTGGGTCATTAGAGCGACAGGCATCAACATGGACGGTACAACCAGCCCAGATGGCACCACTTGCGAAAACGTCACCACCAAGACGCGGCCACCGGCCGGGATGGTGCCACTGGCAAGAATGGCTCCACTAGTGATAAAAACACCACTTGTGGAGAAGTCACCATCTATGGAAGGGACACCACCGGTGGCTACAACGCCACAGAGTATAGTGTTGCCGTTTGCAAGGGAAGCGACATCACGAACACCGGCAACGAAATAACCACTAGGGGTGATGGCACCTTCCACAGCACCAAGACTACCGGGAGCATCAAGGCCTCCAACACCAGGGCCGAAAACACCAAAAGATCAAATGGGAGCAGCCAGGGCAACAGGAGGAAAGAAGAGGGGAACAAGAAAGAGTTGAACAGTTAGGGAGGAGGGGTAGGTCATGGGAGCGAGAGCAAGGGGAGAATGGGACGAGAGGAGGGGGTGTGGGAAGGAGAGAGGATTTAGGGCAGAGGGGGGTTAAGGAAAGTAAACAAATTGAGGAAGAAGGGACAATAGCACACAAGAGGGATAAGGTGAGGAAGAGGGAGAGAGAGGGAAAGGGAGAGGTGGAAGAGAGAGAGAGAGAGAGAGAGAGAGAGAGAGAGAGAGAAAACGAGAAAGAGAGAGCAAGTGGGGAATCAAGCAAGTGAAAGGAGGGGGCAAGAGAGAGAGGAAAAAACAAAGGTAGGGGACTACAAGGATGAATGGATGGAAGAAAGAAGAAGGGTGGAGGATGGAAGAGGAGAGAAGTGAAAGAGGATGGAAGAGGAGAGACATGAGTAAGCCACCATAGAAAGAAGGGAGAGAAGGGGAGAGACAACAGGGAGAGCGAGGGATCCAGAGAGAGGAGGGGCATGGGAGGGGATGGAGGGAGGGAGGGAAGCAGGGAGGAAGGGGGAGAGAGGAGGGGAGAGAGTAAGAAGGTAAGGAGAGCATGGAAAAAGAGGAGAGAGAAGGAAGGGATAGAGTATTGATGAGAAACCAAGGAGAGAGAAGGAGGAGAGAGAGATAGGACAAGTAGGGTTAGGGTGAGAGAGAGGGAGAGAGGCCAGAGGGGAGGGATGTAGGAAGGAATACTCGTAGGAAAGAAAGGAGTAGGGGAAGGAAACAACGTCAAATGATCCAAAACAGGGAGTGCCAATGGCGCAAAGGCAGCACGACATGGAAGATTCAGGGGCGGAAAAGGAAAAGTGTGGGGGTAAGAGGAGCACCGATGACGCCGGAACGAGCAACGGTGGGTCAGAGCAGAATGATCCAAGGAGAGGACAAGCCACAATATACCAGCAGACCCCACGTGATAGGACAAGCCAAGAGGCAAAGGAGCAAATGTAGCCAATGGAGCCGATGGAGCTGATGGAGCCATGGAAATGAATGGAGCCAAAGGAACCGATGGAGCCGACAGAAAAGCAAGGAAAGGATAGAAAGGGAAAAGGGGAGGAAATTAAATAGAAGAGAAGGACATTCAAAATAAAAAGTGGGGAGAGAGGTAGACAGGGTGGAACAAGGCTGCAAGAGGAGGAAGGGTGGAAACAAAAGGAAAGAGAGGGAGAGAGAGAGAGAGAGAGAGAAAGAAAGAGAGGTAGGGGGAGAGTAAAGAGGAGGGGAGAAGAGCAAGTGGTGTAACAGAGAGAGCAACAAGAGAGAATCAGGCAAGGGAGAGAGAAAGGGGAAAGAGAGGCTAATGGTGAGAACCCAACGGAGAAAGGAAAAGGGACAGAAAGATTACCACAAACCAAGAAGGGGGAATGTGAGAAGAGAGAAAGAGGAGGAGAGGTGCTGTGAAGGGAGAGAGCAAGAAGAGAGGGCAAATAGAGGAAAGAGAGGGGTGAAAAGAATGATAGGAGAGTTGGAGCCACAAAACAGAGAAGAGAAAGAGAAGAAAAGAGAGAGGGAAGGAGGAAGACAGGGGGAGCAAGGAGTGGAGAGAGATGGAGACAAGGGGAGAAAGCAAGAGAGGGGAAACAGGGAGAGAAACAACAAGGAGGTGGGTGAGATGGAGAGGGTAGGAGAGCAAAAGGGAGAGAGTGCACAGGTGAAGGGGAACTGGAAAGGCTAGAAAAAAAAAGGTTTGAGCAAGGAAAAATGGACAAAAGAAGGAGAAGGAAGGGGGAACAAAAGAAAAGAGAAATGCTGAAAGGAGAGAAAAGATGATAAGTTGGAAAGAGGGGAGAACATGGAGACATATAGGGGTACACAAGAACACACAAGTGGGAGGGCCACAAAGAGCAAGCACAAAAAAAACGGACACAAAAACAAACAAGCAACGCACACAGGGTACGCAATCGGTGCACACAATGCACACAGTCAGCAGAAACCGGGCAAACAAAGGGCACACACGGGGTACAAGGGAGAGAATAAAACCGGAAAGAGAAGGGAAAAAATGAGACCAAGGATGGGCAGAGAGCGCACCAAGGAGCAACCGGAGGAGAAGGGAAGAGAAAAGGTAAGGATTTAGGGAGCAAAATAAATGGAACGAGGAGAGGTGGGGGGAGAGGACAAGGGACAGGAGGAGAGAAAATGGACCAAAAAATGGTTGGAAGCCCATACAGAAGATAGGGAACGAGCTGAGCAAGGGGGGCAGATGTAAGCCGGACCAAAGGGGGATGTGTACATCTGCACCAACCAAAGATCGAGAAGAAGCACCATTTAGTCGCATAAAGAAAAGATACAACAGCCACAAAAGGAGACAAAAAATGAAAAAGGAAAAGAGAGAGGGAGAGTAAGTGGATAGATAGGGGGAGAGAGAGTTAAGAGAGAGGGAGGGATAGAGAGGTCGACAGAGATAAAAATTAAGGAGAGAGAGAGAGAGGGAAAGAGAAAGAGAGAGAGAGAGAGAGAGAGAGAGAGACAGAGGGAGAGTGAAAGAGAGAGATAGAGAGAGAGAGATAGAGAGAGAGAGAGAGAAAGAGAGAGAGAAAGATAGAGAGAGAGAGAAAGAGAGAGATAGATAGAGAGGGAGAGAGAGAGAGAGAGAGAGAGAGAGAGAGAAAGAGAGAGATAGATAGAGAGGGAGAGAGAGAGAGAGATAGAGAGAGAGAGGGTGACAGAGAGTCAGAGAAAAAGAGAGAAAGAGGGAGAGAAAGAGAGAAAGGGAGATTTTTGTGGGGGAAAGAGAACGGGAGAGAAAGAGGGAGAAAAGGATAGGATGACGGATAGGGAGAGCAGCGAGAGAGATAAAGAGACAGACAGATACAAAGAGATAGAGATAAAGAGAGAGAGAGAGAGAGAGAGAGAGAGAGAGAGAGAGAGAGAGAGAGAGAGAGAGAGAGAGAGAGAGAGAGAGAGAGAGAGAGAGAGAGAGAGAGAGAGAGAGAGAGAGAGCGAGAGAGAGAGAGAGAGAGCGAGAGAGAGAGAGAGAGAGCGAGAGAGAGAGAGAGAGAGCGAGAGAGAGAGAGAGAGAGCGAGAGAGAGAGAGAGAGAGCGAGAGAGAGAGAGAGAGAGCGAGAGAGAGAGAGAGAGAGCGAGAGAGAGAGAGAGAGAGCGAGAGAGAGAGAGAGAGAGCGAGAGAGAGAGAGAGAGAGCGAGAGAGAGAGAGAGAGAGCGAGAGAGAGAGAGAGAGAGCGAGAGAGAGAGAGAGAGAGCGAGAGAGAGAGAGAGAGAGCGAGAGAGAGAGAGAGAGAGCGAGAGAGAGAGAGAGAGAGCGAGAGAGAGAGAGAGAGAGCGAGAGAGAGAGAGAGAGAGCGAGAGAGAGAGAGAGAGAGCGAGAGAGAGAGAGAGAGAGCGAGAGAGAGAGAGAGAGAGCGAGAGAGAGAGAGAGAGAGCGAGAGAGAGAGAGAGAGAGCGAGAGAGAGAGAGAGAGAGCGAGAGAGAGAGAGAGAGAGCGAGAGAGAGAGAGAGAGAGCGAGAGAGAGAGAGAGAGAGCGAGAGAGAGAGAGAGAGAGCGAGAGAGAGAGAGAGAGAGCGAGAGAGAGAGAGAGAGAGCGAGAGAGAGAGAGAGAGAGCGAGAGAGAGAGAGAGAGAGCGAGAGAGAGAGAGAGAGAGCGAGAGAGAGAGAGAGAGAGCGAGAGAGAGAGAGAGAGAGCGAGAGAGAGAGAGAGAGAGCGAGAGAGAGAGAGAGAGAGCGAGAGAGAGAGAGAGAGAGCGAGAGAGAGAGAGAGAGAGCGAGAGAGAGAGAGAGAGAGCGAGAGAGAGAGAGAGAGAGCGAGAGAGAGAGAGAGAGAGCGAGAGAGAGAGAGAGAGAGCGAGAGAGAGAGAGAGAGAGCGAGAGAGAGAGAGAGAGAGCGAGAGAGAGAGAGAGAGAGCGAGAGAGAGAGAGAGAGAGCGAGAGAGAGAGAGAGAGAGCGAGAGAGAGAGAGAGAGAGCGAGAGAGAGAGAGAGAGAGCGAGAGAGAGAGAGAGAGAGCGAGAGAGAGAGAGAGAGAGCGAGAGAGAGAGAGAGAGAGCGAGAGAGAGAGAGAGAGAGCGAGAGAGAGAGAGAGAGAGCGAGAGAGAGAGAGAGAGAGCGAGAGAGAGAGAGAGAGAGCGAGAGAGAGAGAGAGAGAGACAGAGAGAGAGAGAGAGAGAGAGAGAGGGCGGGAGAGAGAGAGAGAGAGAGAGAGGCGAGGTAAAAGGCAGAGAAAGAGAGAAAGAGAAAGACAGGGAGAGGCATAGAGAGAGTTTAGAGAAAGAGAGAGAGAGGGAGAGAGAGATCTTGAAGATGAAGAGGAGAGATCGGGAGAGCTCTAAGAGAGTGAGACAAAGGAGGTAGAGAGAGAGTGTGGGAGGGAAAGAAAGAGAGATCTAGAGGAAGAGGGTGATAAAGAGATAGGGAAAAGAGAGAGATGGAGGAAGATAGAGAGAGAGGGAGAAATTATAGTGAGAGAGACGGAGAGATTGAGAGGGAGAGAGAGAGAGGGGGGGAAGAGAAGTGGAAGTGAAAGCAGAAGCAAAAGAGGGAGCAGAAGCAAAACAATCGAAAACCACAGGCCCGTTCAATAGATTGATGCCATGTTGAACGAGGTTGGGCATGCGGGTTGAGCGAGTGGAGTGAGTAGAGGATGGCTGAATGATACTAAGTGTCAGCTTAACACTTTGCCAAAACTCAGAGTGAGGAGATGTTGGTTTATGAGGGAGAAATTCCTGGAGTTTGCTACAAAGATTAACTCCAGCTCTCAAGTTTTGTGAGAAGTGGAGCTGTCAAGAGTTGTGATAAAGGAGTGAGGAGAGGCAAAGAATTAGTCCTGAGATTGGATCAAGGAGAGTAATAAAACTGTTTAAGAATAAAAACATGAAGTGTGAGAGCAACGGAATCAAACCCCTATCGGGCCGCTCCTGAAACTAGTTGACAACGATCGTGATCCAATTGGACCACAACCATGCATCGGGCAAGTAAAACAGGCAAAAATATATAAAATGACAAATACGTCATAATGCAAGGGTGTTGGTTTGGAACGCGATCAAAGTATAGGAAACGCACCACTGTCTGCCCGCTCTGCGATAGCAGGAGAAATATTTGTCTGTGGAAAATTCTCCCCTCAATGCATTTAAAGCGTATCAAGTGCACATAAGCAGTGATCCTAGTGCAAATAATAAAAGTACCTTTAGGGTAAACTATCAAGCAAACCAGTACAAGAGAACCGTTAGGGAAATGTCGCACTTGTGTTGCAAAGTTCCAACTAGGCTGAGGAGAATGTCACGCCAGCAGACTGATACTCATATCTAGGTCAGAAAACAGTTGTATCATTTAATAGTCAACTAATGTGCGGAAATTTTCCAAAACTACATAAGTGTTTTAAGTCTAGAGAAACTGAAAAGCATCAATAGGTTATTATCAATGCACACCCAAAGCATTTCTTGTTTACAAAGTAATGACAACATACAATCCCACATGCACACCTTCAATATGATCTAGGTTTTTTAAGGTTTGGAATATCTTGTATTCCATGATATAATGAAAGCTAGTGCGAATCTATTGGCTTACCAAATTAAAATTCATGTACTGTATACTTTAAATTCTATCACTTCTCTCTAGGTGATGCTTGATGAATTCTTCCACTCCCTCGGGAAAATGGTTTACTTATGTTTCAATTATGGATTAGAAACGACTTGATAAAGTACATACCAATCACATCCTGAGGGCCTGATTGAATAAAAACCTCATTATCAATGGAAGTTTTATCTTTTGAAGTCATGCATAAATATTCCTTCACAAAATTTTGCTTTTTCAAGTAGGACAAATCAACGCAAATATCATACAAAGTATAAAAGTTGTCAAGAGTATAGAAAATAATACAAAACATTTGTAACCAAAAATAATCATCAGAATAAAATACGTTTTTGGCAGGAATGCCACTTAAAACACGAGAAAGTAGAGATTCGGAAGGGTTTCTGCCTCTTGTCACATCAATCTTAACTTTCGTAATGATATAAAACGTACATGGGTCTTAAAATCATCAGAATTTATGTGGCATATTTTTGGTATTTATATTAAAATGTACAGCATATTGAAGACTTGTGAACTTTACATGATTCAAGGAAAACATGCAAAACCTGCTTGAAGTTTAGACATGACATACGTTTTCGACAAACATCACTCATGTTATGAAAAACACATTTTAAACCAAATATTGTGCATTGTATCAGAATTTGTTTGTGCTGCTACAAATGTTGACAATTATTCTTTTTCACAAATGTACTCATCCTAGAATATGCAAAGAACGAAAACAACATGAGCATAAAAAATCTCTAAATGTGTGGAATTACTTAAGTGCAATGCCAGTTACAACTTAAGTAAAAAATAGAATAAAATGCGCATGGTGCTAAAGTGTTCTAAACAATATCATTTACCACACCTAACCTGATGTAGGTTGTAAAATACCCGTTTCTTGAGATTCTTTTTGCACAATTCCTGTAAAGAAAGTTCTCTTGAAAAAACGGAAAGTACGTACCTTTATAAAAAGAAACGGGTATTTTACATTTGTAGGTTGTTGAAACATTTTCTATACTATATTACTAGATGAAAAGAAGTTTGAATGATGCTTCTAAAATATTGCCACATTGCTGACTGCAAATGCCCTTAACCAAGGATAAGCCCATAAAATACTTAACAAATCTGTTTTTTCAGAATATGAATAAACCTTACGAATGGAACGATTCAAAAAGTGCAAAATATGTGAAATCCATGGATTTATACGGAAAAACTTTCAACGATTTATTCAATGAATACTTGGAATGAAAGAACCATGGCGACAAAAATCCATGGAGACTAATTGAAAGTTTTCATTTCCACTGTTTAGCTGTTTGAGTGATTTGTAGCTAGAAGCCTGAATTACTTGCCTTAGTTTTCAAAACCTTAACTACTTGCTTATCCCCCACCTATCAGAAATTCCAGTAAGAAGAAAAGGCTCATGATATCTCAGGTGTCATCTGACACGTTATTGGTACCATGACATCCACTAGGCTCTTGTTGCACTTTTTGTTGCCAGGAGTAGAACGTTTCACAAAGTTTGTGCAAGTGCTTCTTTCCTTGATTCAAGACTTGGGAAATATGATGATTGATTACTTCTAAGAATTGGAGTGGCGAGATGATGTATGTGAAACATGAAACACATGTCGAAATATTTACTTCACATGACCAATGGATGAACGAAACCCTGAAGTAGCTATACAGATGTATCGTCAAGGATGGTTTTGTTAAGCCGTAGAGTTTCTGATCTGGAGGCCTTGAAGTTAATCCTAAGAGCTTGACTTATAATAGAGTTCGTGTAGAGTGATGAATGTACACTAGAAGAGTTGAATTTCATTGTAGGAGGTTCTTCCTCCTACAGGCACTAACTTGTACTCTCAGAGGCCGAGTCACACATGCAGAGACTAGAGGTAGATAGTAGATGTCAGCTTGAAGTAGAACTGAATGAATCTGAAGGCATGTGAAGGCATAAGATGACTTATGAAGGCATGAGAAGAATGACTGATCTGCGCCCCTTTAAGTAGTATCTGTTGGATATACATACATTGATGTAAATGTTTTAATGGGTTAAACTAAGGAAATTTTGGGTACGTCTTGAGGCGCTTCTTGGACTGTATTCTATGCCTTCAGACTTCCACGATCAGTATGCAAATTTTCAACACAGAAGTTGAATTATGGAAAGGCTCTCTTCATCATATCAGCAAAGGGCTCCAGAAAACATTCATTTTCAAAAGCTTCCTTCCTAAGTATCTCTTTCTGAAAGGGCACAATGAAACATCAGCAAAAGAGGATGAGACATATCGCTCTTATTCTCATCCGACATAAATCTTTTCATCAGTGTGAGCATGAGGCACTCAGAGTTCAAGTTCATATCCCTTAGCTCAGAGGTTTCCTCCACATTAGCTCTTTGATCTCTCAAGCCTCTTTATTTGAGGTGGAAGGCAGTACTTCCGATCACAAAGAAAGCGCAGCCTGTCAAATTGTTCATTGATTTACCGTGTAATTCAATGATTTCTTGTACGAGAATAGGTTCATTTCCTAGCTCACTACAAGTGAGGGTTTCTGCTTTTGAAGAAACAGATGAGGCTTGAGGTCTTGCATTTGTCGACGTAATCATCTTCTTGTTAAATATAAAGGTAAACATTTGGAAACGTGTATTTGTACTTGAACAGTTTACTTGAAAAAATCTTGAGTTAAGTAAAATGTACGTACAATTTTAACCTCTTGTCGTTGTTGGATGCCAACATGGTATCAGAGCTCCTGGAAGTTATTTTGGTGTGAGATTACGTTACACTACTTATGAGCACATCAAGGTCCATCATTTGTTCTTTCAAGTATCCTCTATTTAGGAAGGATCCTCAAATACGTTGAATACAACTGTACAAGGCAAGGACAAGAAGGCGCAAGAGTAATAAACCATGCATGTTCCTCATCAAGGAGAAAGGAAAATTGCTGAAAGAAATGGAAGCGAATGCAAGCCTTGAAAGATATCCTGATCCTTTCCTTGGTTCTCCACAATCACTTCAAGGCAACTAGACCATTAAGTGGAAATAACAATGTCAAATAATTATGACCAAGATGCATGTCTTACAAACAAAATTACTAAGAGCTACAATGGAAAAGGAGAATGCAATAGCCTTGGCAACAATTGCTCATGAAATGAGAGCAGAACTTAAACATTATATGCAACAAGTTGAAGCATCTTCAACAGTAGCTCACAAATAGGCAAAAAATGTGGCAACAAGTGCTCAAGAGTGTGCTAATGAAGTGAAATAGGATGTTTTCCATCAAGCATCTCAGCATGCACGACAACAAGTTGAATTATGTAAAGCAAGCTTACGAGAACACCTAAAAGGAAGCTTACGAGCTACACAGTGATGCACAAATGGCATAGAGAGAAGGTTGAAGAAGAATTGGCACACCTAAAAACTGGTGCTACAGTAGCCGTTGTAGCAACACAACACAACACACAAGGTGCAAAACAAGTTGCACATCATCTCATCTTGAAGTAGCATGTGGAATAAAATATATACCTCACGTGGCCTAGCTCCTTTACATCAAAGAGCTACGAGAAATCATGTACCAGTGTGCACTTATGCAAAACCATCAACCCTGGGTACTACAACTGCACACTTCCAAACTCTTGTGCCTTCCAAAACCATCTTTCTAAAGTTAAGGACCGGGTAAGTGTCTCCTTCAACCACAAGTACACCATTCAGTCTTGAAAAGCATGCTCTATCCTGAATTGCAACGATGATCAAAGTAAAACACATGGAGAAGTTTGACCGCCCAACTTCTCCCATTTGCTCTTTAACTATAAAGATTTCGCCAAAGTTCAAAAAATTGGAATTTCGTCAACATATCAGTCTAATGACTTGTTCCAATGTAAGATCCACACGTTGGAGCACAATTAGGTGAACTGCAGGTCACATCATGTATTCATTTGAAAGTGTTTGGTGCTTAGAATCCAGTATGCAACTAATGTGGACAAGGATCATCCACTTGCTGCAGACGAATCCTGCAGTTATCTTCTATGCACCTACCAACCAACAAACTCTACCAGAAAAGCACACCTTGAAAAAAAACTCTCAAACATTATGCCTCTTACCTTTAAGTTTGTCAAAAAAACACATAAACAAAGAAAATGCATGACGTGATCAGATTTCCTTGAAAAATTCTGGTATCTTAGGATCTTTATTCATTCCTTGTATGACAAAGGATTTTCTAAACATTGGAGGGAAGTGCAGCAAATCCTTTAGTACCAACCTTCAGATAGACTTACGAAAGATTTTATCTGCACAGTGTTACCCAATAGTCGTCAAGGCCAAGAACATACCCAAAAAAACAATGTATCCACATGGAATATACCACGACTCCTAAACCACACATAACAAAAATTCCACAGTCTTGTGCAGTGTCCACCTTTTCAAATTAGAAAAAATCCACTTCAACAAAAGGGAGTTTTTTCCTAAGACGCGTTACTTCTTTTACAAGCCTGGCCATATAGCTAAAGACTGGTAGAACCATCAGTGTAACAAACAAAAATTCTAATGAAACAAAGTGTTCAAGCACCGAAAACAAAAAGATTTTCACAGAGAAGGAATCCAACCTTGCGAATCAAGGTTTTAAGCTTTTTGGCATACGCACTTCTCAATGTCGCTAAACACCAGCTGCTTTAACACAACCTTGCAACCTTGTACCATGAAAGTGGTGCAAATAAAAATATGACCTAAAATGCCTCATCATTTTTCATTGTATCACCAATATTGGATGAAGGAGCCATCTTGGTTGTCGGTAACATGGAAGAAGTAGCAATTGAAGGCATCGGTCCACTTGACGAAAAAAGTGGGTTGAATATCATCACATTTGCAGACATTCGACTTGTTCCATTTCTCTTGGTAAAGCTCCTTTCTATGTGTCAACTCATGAGAAATGGCTTCAGTGTGTTATGAATTGATCTCAGTAAGCATTGACATTTTCCATAAACTTGGGGTGAGGGGGGGGCTTGGTACAAGAATTGTTGAACCTAACAGGTGATACAACTCTTTTTTTCTCCCATTTCATGCTCTCATGCACTCGTGGCTACTTTGACCTGCAATGGTTTTGCCCAGCAGAAGCACAGGCTTGAGCACATTCATGGAGAAGCACTCGCCAACATGGATCATGATAACTTGGTGAACGATTTGACTATTTCTGGAAAACAATGTGGCGGTGTTGATTCATGCTTCAGCTCTGCTAAAAGCAAGTGAGTTTTACAATTGTCTCTTCTCTTCCAAAGGAAATTCCAAAAGATACAACTTGTCCATATTGTCATCAGTGGGCCACTTCCAACTTTTGTTGGAAATTTCAAACATTTTTTTCTCTTCGTAGACGATGCCACAATCTTTGTCCGTACATTTTGACTTGGCAATTGCCAACCTTTTTTAAGGAATTTCTCAAAGTCTTATGAAAATGGTTGGCATATGAAAAATGACAGACTCTTACCAAGCTCCAAATCTTTTCTTGTGACTATGGAGGAGGGCTTGTCACTAACAAGGTGAAAGAGATTTTTTACAACCAAGCAGAACGGTGTGGCAATATGATAATCGCAGACAATTTCAAAAGAAATTTTGGCAAGTCTTTTTCTTTTTGAGATTGCTTCTTCTCTGTGGAGCAATAATACAAAACATAGCACTTGAATGAAGAAGAAACGTGCAAACAAAAAACTTCTCAAAACGATCCATACCATGTCAAGCCTTGACAACAACAAAACCTAATGTGATAGCGCTCCTTATCTTCGGATTCATCGAACTCTACTGCATTCCCAAGGAAAAATATTGTTTGTTGGATGATCATACTTGATGGTGCATATTCCTTGGTCAAAGTGACAAGTAAGAGGATTTGGTAAGTCATGACGTCGATACATGATGTACCAAAGCCTCCTACTTAATCTACATGATTTGCATTGAATTTTTCTATGAAAAATCAACATGCACTAGCTACAAATCTAGCTAGAGAAACAATGAAAACAGCAAGATGTTTCTTTTGTTGACAACAACAAGCTTCCTCATGCGATAGATATTGAAACCAGTTCACATGATGACAAAGCAACTGTTTTTCCATGTGATACCAATGTTGATGACAATAACCTTCCTTAAATGTTTTATCAAAACACTGTTTCTTGTTTTCCTAAAGAAACCCAAAACCCTTCACCCATAGCATCTCCCATATACCGGAAGACCTTTGATTTTTCAGTCCAAGTCAAATTCACCAAGCTTCTCAGCAATGAATTTTTATCACATTCAGCTATGACGAACATTCTAACGCTCAACATAATCAGGTCAAGAACATTGAATGAAGCTCCCTCACGACCAAAATAAGCTCAATGAGAGGATGTTGTTAATGCTTAAAACAAAAGACTTCACCAAAAAGGTCTTTTGGTACTAAAGGATCTACCACTAGGCATCAAATCTGTTGGAGGTAATAGGGTTTTCCATGTATAGACTGAATCACACAACAGCATTGACAAGATAAAAGCACAACGTGTTTCAAAAGGTTTTATTCACACTGAAGACAAGATTTTTTGGGCACTTACACTTCACAAGATTGTTTCACGATGGCGTGCATCATGCTTGCAAGTGCACCTGCCTATGGCCTTAGATTCATGGCTTCCTTTATCTACATGAAAAAAAACAAAATTATTCTCAAATGGCAACAACCATGTCTAGTAGCTTATAAGAAGTAGCCACGAATTGAAGCCAAGAATTGAAGCTTGTGTGTAGAAACTGTGGGCCCAACCTGACAACATCACTTGAGTTTGTGGCTACCCAATTGACAAAGTTTTGATCACCACCTCTACAATCTGGCCCACCAATTCCTACTCTGTAGACAGTGTGAAGGAAAGTAATGTTGTGGTGGCTCTCATCTCAATCAACCTTTTCCCAGATGATCTGATGGGCTCACATTGTTTTCACCCCCTACTTCCATAATAGAAAAAGTGGACAGTGGAGAAAAATCACATGGAAGAGCCACACAGGGAGAATGAGACAATTGAGGTGCCAAAACAATGAATTGAGAATTGTTACTCACAATGAAGCAAGCATTAACAATTTCATCTGTTATTGTGATTAAAACTTCAATGGCCATTAGAGGCAAACCTTCATGAAATCAACAAAGATATTCTACATAAAAAAGTAGGCAGTCTGTTAGTTGCTCCATGTTTTGAGACTCTCAAGTAAATCTCACAGGCTTTCCCCATTTTAGTTGTCCAAGGGACTCTCCTGGAGCCAAATTGGGCATTTGAACTAACTACTTGGGTAATAAAAGGGTGATCTAAAGTAGCCCCATTACCATCAGGCAAACACATCTGAAGTTTCAACGTCTAGCCCATCTTTTGATGCAAACATATCCACCGGCAGTTTTGGCAGGCTTGGGGATGGCAACAGGATCAAACTTATCAGTGGATTTTTTCTTTCTTCTAAAATTTGCACTGGCTTGTAGCTAACTTGCAGAAGGAGAAAGTAGGTGAGCGAGACTGAAGTGAGCAAGGAAAGGAGTGAGCAAGTGATGCAAAATTCTCACTCGCTCTTTAACACACATGCTTGTTTGATGCACATTCCAAGGCATGTCTTGAGACATGCCTCAAACAAGCATGTTGGAAGTCATGCTTTGCAAGTAAGGAATTCTTCATTCAAAGAAAACAACTGAAAGGACCACCAAAAGGCAAAAAGATTCCTTTTAATGCCAGGGACCAACTATCAGCCCTTCAAAGATAGTCTTTCTCTAGAAGGGTCTCCACCATAGCCAATCAACTCCTTTTGTCATAGAAGAGAAGACTTTATGCCTTGAAGATAAACCAAAACTAAATTCCTTCATCACGTGCACACCAGTGTCATAATCAATTGACATGACTTTCCATTCGCAAGGATGGTAAACCACGGTATTGAGTACAAAGGTACTTTTCTACTTTGATTTTCAATACCATGATGCTACTTGGTGCACAGCTCGACAACTCGTGGTGGCCATTTCCACTATGACAAGCAATATGGATACGCAATTGCGTGCAACACGTGTCGCTACCAAGCATGAAACCCTTCCAGGCATGGCACGGTGACAAACCAGACATCTCCATGCTACGCATCTTTGGGTGCATGGCCCCACTCTATGTTCCAAATGAACAGTGACGAAAGCTAGCAGACAAAGCAACCTGGGGTGTTTACCTCGGCCAAATCCCTAACATGAAGGGGTGGGAGTTCTACGACATAGACTCCCATTGCATCATCACCAACAGAGATGCTATCTTCTTCAAAAACTTGACGCGCTCTGCTTGGGAGACGAAGGAGTCATGTGAGTCTGCTCTACTTCAGACCTTCTACGACTCTTACGTGGAGATGCTAGTGAAGGGGGAGGCTAACAGTGTGGCACTCACCCTTCTTAATCTGAATAAGGCGAATGAGCACCTGTTGGCCTCGCGTGTGGCCCTCAACACTTACAAGGAAGAACACATCACAACTTATCATGAGGCGCTCATAAAACTCATGAAAGAAATGAGACCGTGAGCGTGCAAGATGGTGCGCATGCAACAAGGAAACCACATGATGGACCTAATCAACATCAAGGGCGCCTCACACGCCTCTTGCAACAGAAATTGCAACAAGAAGATGAGAAAGAGATCACAGAGTTTACCATGGCAATTATAGCCTGCTCCATCTACAAGGAGGCTGATAATGTTTTGGCATACTTCACCACCACAAACTTTGCAGCTCTCGTCTCAATGAGAATGCTTCCTCCAGAGTGAAGACTCTCAAAAAAGCACTTCATGGTGAGCACGCTGCGGAATGGAAAGCAACAATGTATCAAAGTCTCATGGATCAAGGGACGTGGGAGCTCACGGAGCTTCCGTCCGGGTTCTGACAAGTGGGAATGAAGTGGGTGTTTTGCATCAATACAAAAGCAGATGGGAGCATAAACAAGTGCAAGTCTCGCCTCGTGGCAAAGGGGTTCATGCAAGTAGAGCAGAAAAACATCTTCAACACATACACTCCCGTGAGCCGCTACACAACTGCTTGCATCATGCTAGCAGTTGCAGCATTGATGGATTACAAGGTGCAGCAGCTCGATGTGAAAAATGCCTTTCTACATGACGAGATGGACACAAACGTCTGCATGAAGCTACCTAAGGGCTACGAAGACGGGAGTGATAGGGTGTGCAAACAAGTGAAGAGTCAGTACAGAATTAAGCAAAGCCCCCTACTTTGGTACAGGAAGTTGCAAGTAGTGCAGGAGTCTCTCCACTTTGAGCCTTCAGCATATGTCGATTTCCTCTTCTCACATCAGCCATCACCAGACACAAAGCAAGACACTGCTTAGGTGACACAAAGCACTGCTACATGCTAGTCTACATCGACGACCTTGTCATCATAGGTCCGTCCACAAAATTCATCAAAGCCATAGCAACGGCCATGGCAAAGGAAGTCAATGTGACACTCATGCCCAACTTTGAGTTCTACCTGGGCATGAACATCAAACGCGACTGTGAAATGCATACGCTTCACTTGAGCTAGGAGAAGTACGCTCGTACAGTTTTCCAGCAATTCAATATTCCCAATCAACATGTACCAACACCTCTATCACAACAGCAGCAAACACATCAGGGATAAAGGGGGAGGAGTAAGATCGACTACCGTAGCAGAGTAAGATTGCTAATGCAAGCAGCAAGTTGTACATGTCCAGATCTAGAGTTTGCCTTCACAACTTAGCATGCGGCAATGAGACTTGTACAGAGGTGGTGTGTAAGGAGCTCAACAGAGCTCTGGGCTACCTAAAAACGACAGGTGACACCAGCCTTGTTTTTGGAACGACAGACAACATCGACCTCGAGTGCTACGTCAATGCTAATCTTGGGGGAATAGAGGAAGACCGTCAGAGTAGAACAGGTTTCGTGTGCTTGCTTGGTGGAGGAGCAGTGTTCTTGGCCAGCAAGCAACACAACCTCATCACACTCAGTTCATTTGAAGTTGAGTACGAGGCTGCTACTTCAGTAGCACAGGAGGTCACGTATCTCCGCAACTTCCTGGAGGACATCAGATTTGCTCAAGCGCAACTGAAAACAATCTTTGTCCACAACAAGTCTAAAATTGACCTTGCAAACTCGAGAAAAGTTCAAGGCCAAACAAAGCACATTGACATTTGTGAGCATTGGATTCGTTCAAAAGACAGAGATGGCACGGTTGAGCTAGTACATAAGTCAGGAAAGAACCAAGCAGTAGACTTCTTCACAAAGAGCATCCCGAAGGACGTGTTCTACAGGTGTACCAAATTGTGTGGACTCACCTCCAATGCCCTCTCCCAGTACGTGCGAGATCGGTCGCTTCTGGAGGGGACACAGAAGTCGAACACACAAAGCTCCGTTATCGCACAAACCTGCTTTACGCACACGGATCTCACGTGCTTCATGGTCCAAGAGAAAACATCGACTGAAGCAAAAATTTCGACACAGCTTCAGTCCGTCATTCAAGAAATCGACTTGGCTTTTCTTGACTTTGGGATGGTGTGGGACGTTTTGCAAAAGCAACTCCAAAAGGGACTACCACGGAATAGCATATTTTTTCCCAGTGGCCTCTAGCTTGTTAAAACAGCCACAAGAGCACCGCATATCCCAAGTGAAGAGACGCTAAAGTTTTAATGCCTGTCTCAAATTTCCCTTTTGGCTAGAGGATCCGCCGGTGTAGCAGAAATCCTTACGGTCAAAACTGGACCTGTCGCAACTTCAAAGGCTTCACGGAACCATAAACATGGATGCAAGCAGCAAAAAATTCTCAGAACAAAAAGACAAAAAAAACGAGAAGCAAGATGGTGAGCTCCCAAAGCAGCTTCAATAACTGGAACAGCCAAGGCGGCTGCCCTTTTGCAACAGCCGCGCCCAAGTCCAGGTGCTACCGAGCATGCAGCCAAAGTAGCTGGCATAGCCATTGCAGCTAGCGCAACTGCGAGATTGGAACAGGAAGCAGCGAGCGAGAGAAATAAAATGAAGTACAGCAGCAGAGCTAGCAAGCGACCATGGATGTCGCGGCCGCTTGCAAAGCTGCCTCCTTGCTCCTAATGCTAGCATGCAAGGGGTAGTGAGACGAGGGCCCGCTCAATAAGCGAGACCAGCGCGCGAGCAAGAAATGCAACGGGAGCGGCGAGCAAGACAAAATTGGCGGACAATAGGACAAAACCGGCGGTGGACAGGACAAAAACATCGATGAAAAAGGGAGATTCCCTCTCTGTCCCATAGACTATGCAATAGCAACAGCCTCAAATCTAGGGTTATGTTAATTGCACACAGCCAGTGTCGAGCAAAATAGGGCGTTTCCTCCTCGATCTAAATCGGAAGACTCTCCCCAGATGCATTGGAGGAGTGAAAGAACAACCACCGAAGACAATTTAAGCAAGAACAATGTTTTTTCGTACAGCAAGTCACGTACGGCAAGTCACGAACAATGTTTTTCGTACGTCAAGCTGACCAAAGAGAGGACTAGTGGACCACAAATAGGTCAAGTAGTTACCCGGGGACCAAGTCAAGAGGAAGGAGTTTTTTCCTTGGGTGCAGAAGCTCATGTTGAGAAGTTTCCAGATTTTCCACTCAGCGAGGACGAAACTCAGCGGGAGCTCACAAAACTTGTATAGTTCAAACCACCAACGCACCAATCAAGAGGAAGTGTTAAGATATGCAATTTCTGCACTGGTGTTAAGCTCCAATATGGTAAAGACAGCATTGCATTTGGAGCACTATACGGAAAGTTACAGATTTTATGGTGAATCCGTGCGTCCACGTCTACTAGGAACTCTCCCATATACAAGCCAGATTAATTCTAGCAACCAGCCCTGAAGCACTGTAAAGGGCCTCGTGTCTAATATAGAGTACGAGCATGAGTAAGGGAGTTGCGCATGCCCCTAGCTTGCTTAGTGAAGGAGGGGAGCTACTTGCTACGTAGAACTGAGCAGCTACTAGGGTAAGGATTGTTGCAGCTGACTGTGTAAGCGGCATGCACCCTGAGCATGATGTCGACACTACATTACCAGCCTCATGCATGGACCCTGGGCCTCCTCTATCAGCATTGGCCAATCTCGTACAAGCTTCAAGAGGCTCATGATGAACGTATCCGATGTCACAACATGGCAAGATCAATGGCCGTAAGAGAAAGCCTGTAGCGCAAGCAACCTTCTGGAGAAGCTACACCTGAACACATGATGAAGCTTCCTCAGTGAGGAAGCTTCTCCCTGAAGCTGCAAGGATTCTAGTAACAATTGTGATCTACAGTAAGCTTCTCACATGAGGAAGCTTCCCTAAGAGGTAGTAGACCTAAACCACTTGAAGGTAGCTTCTCCCTCAGGTGGTGAACTTGCCAGGTCCACATGTATAAAAAGGGAAGATCCTCTCCGTTCAGATCTATCTGAGCATCTTAGCATTTGCAAGTACACGGACCTTCTCAGGCCTCTAACTCTGGAGCCCTGACCGAGACTCTTCTAGATATCCCTCCAAAGCCCTTATAAGCTTAGCAAGGCCTGCCAGCCTCGGTGGAGAATACCCTGGAGGCCAGTCACCCTCAAAACCGCACCAAGACCCTTGCCACGATGGCCTACAAGGCCTAGCAAGGCGTTTCTCCTCTGTCCAACACAAGCTGTGCTAGCCTAGTGTGCTTAGCTTTCCATGTACCATACTTGTACTTTGTACTAATCAAGGTTTCAGTCCTGATTTCCCAAACCTTGTCCTCTTATTATACATGCTGCACTTCTAAACACCATAAGATCCTACCAGCAAGGGTCCTAGCCCTTGCTGCTTGTCTGACTCACAAAACCATCAAGACATAGATAAAGATATAGATATAGATTTAGATATAGATATAGATGTAGATATAGATATAGATGTAGATATATATATATAGATATAGAAAAAGGTACAGATATAGATATAGATATAGATATAGATATAGATATACATATAGTATAGATATAGATATAGATATAGATATAGATATAGATATAGATATAGATATAGATATAGATATAGATATAGATATAGATATAG
>SZWC01020322.1:2763-29131 GCA_023375785.1 Penium margaritaceum
CCCGAATGCATCAATGTCTCGCTTGGCTGGCTGATCCGTGGCGGCCGCTTCACTCAGCGCCCTGGGCACCGACGGCAGTGCTTCCTCGGGCAGCCCGCTTGTGCCAGCAAGGCGTCAGGTTGCGCAGAGTTCGCAACTCGTGGACGTCATGGAAGTCCGCTAGCGCGTCAACTGGTCTCCCGCGCAGTGGTGCTCGGGAGACGTGAGTGGGGATTGAGATTCGTCACCCCTACGTCACCAGCGCATGGCAGACGGATTGCGCGGATGGATCGGAGAAGCGTCGCTTTAAGCGCAGAACCGACGCCATGTTGCTGCTAGAGATTCTAGGGTGTCAACCGCTGCCCGCTCGATTTATCGATATTTCATGATTCTTGAGTGATTCCCCGCCTCAGAGGTCACCTGTTCGAATCAGCGAAAAAATCGTTTCGGACACTCGGATTTAGCGGGCTTTGTCCTCCGCTGAAGTAGTGATTGACGTCCCGATTTTACGGGACGGCATCGAACGTCGACCAGCCCCTTACTCTGTCGCGTCCGCCGAATTGCCAGACCCCGCTTCTGTCGGACCCAGCCCTCTCGGATAGTCGCATTTCAGTCGAAAATGGACAGCTAAGTATTTAGCTCATATTGGTGTACTTCAGCCATAAATGTCATCCAATTTTCATTTAACGACGATTTCACATACATCTTTGCTATCACGTCTAGATTATGGGCATACGTTGTGATTATGTCATTCGATTCACGGAATGATTCTTCAGCATTTGTGGAGGCTTGCCATGTATGAATTTTTGGGTGTCGATGGCAAGTTAATCGGCGGTTAATCACTCGGTATTGGCCACTGTTATCCCGTGGAATGGCTCTTTCGTGAGCATTGGCGAGGCTCGCAAATGAACTCGTAATGTCTCGCCAACCCGAACCCGCCAAATGATGGAAGAATCACTAGCAGAAACAGGGCATTGGTTCAAGGCCTTGGGCCAAACGAGGCCTTCCCGCCAGCTGCCCATCTCAAGAGACAGCGAGGTCAATGTGTGCCTCCGAAAAAACATAAATCGGCGAGTTATGAGGGGACTGCTCGCAACATGAGCCGATGTCGCCGCTGGGCATGCCATCGCCCTCAACACACGCATCTGCTTGCGCGCTCCCCAGCAGTCACATGCTGACACCACCTGCGAAAAATACAACAGTAGCTCTCTTTTCAAACTAGCACTAAAACATGGTGCCCCCCTTCAGCTTGGTGTGTTGAGCGGGGCGTAGATAATGAATAGGTAGAAGCTACTAAGAAGAACACGATTTCAAATTTGGACCACTTAATCACTTTATAATTTTCGGTAAATTTACTTCAATGATACGTGTCGAAATGATCGAACATGTGCGTATAAGTATCGAGTTGCGATTGAGGCATAGTCGGGGTCGTTAGGTCCATTGTCGAACAACGCGTGTGGATTCACGTCGTGAATGGTCGGATTTGAGAAGCTCTGCTGTGAAATCCGGGGACTTCGAGGATCGACGGTGAAGATGTGAGTTCCATCTTTGCAAATCCAGATTCGTCTCGGTGCGTCAAGAAGTCGACCAAAAGGTCGTCACTTTTGTCATGGATTTGCAAGAGTGGTCAAATTTGTCAAACAGTTCAAGAAGATTCACCGGAGGGCGATGTTAGTTTTTGTGCACCTTTCATTTTGCTCTGATGTGTCCTCCCGGCTTGTGTACATCCGCGTGCACATGACTGACGGCGAGACTCGACGCTGCTGAAGTGTCGTCCGGTGGAGCCGACGCACGCTCAAGCCTACTCGCAGTTCGCTGGAGCCTCCTCCCTCCGTCAACGTTCTCAACTCCATCGGCAGCCCTCCTCGGCGGTCAGGCAGTCGGCGGTCACTGCCACCGCAATTGCTATCTGCATGCTCCCAGCGCTGGTTCTGACTGTGCCGTTGCGTCTACGACGTCATGCTCTGCCTAGGGTCCATGTCTATTGCTGCGTGGCATTGTTTGGCATCGTGGACCGTCGTAGGCACTGCCCGGGTTCGGGCAACCATAACTCTTTGGTGCTATTTTTCTAGCTGAATCAGACCGCACGACTGCGTTTGCAGCGTCAGTATTATGGTTTGCTCCAGTTTTTAGGCAAAACGGACGACGTCTGGGTTTTGGGCTGGCGGGTGTCTGACAGGGCTCACGGAGAAAACCGTGCTTGCCAGAAAATAGGTCTAAGACAATTTTCTGATTGGCTGATTAGCTGAGTAACAAGTTCTACACTAGTGGGGGGGAGCTAGAACTTGGAGGGGTCTCCCATTGTCGTTCATTCTTCATTCCTAAGTAGTCACTTTCAGTTTACAACTGCTTTCTGGCGCTAGCATTGGCGCGCGCATTTCTGAATACCCAAAGCTTCCAGACTTAGTCCCTAAAGCAGCATACTCAAGGGGAAGCAGACTTAAGCAACTAGCTTGGAAGCCCGCACGCTGCATCAACAACGTTGCTGACCCAACATGCTGTCTAGTTTTCCTTTTTGGTATCAGAGCCAGAGCGTAGGAGCAGCAGAAGAAGACTGGCGTACAAGTGCTAGACAACGCCGGTGGACGCCCATACGTGCTAGTGCAGGGGAAATACTACCGGATTTTTTGCGGCAGTATTGACCCGCCTGGTGGCGGCGTCAGATTTTTTCCCACGGCCACTGGTCCAGGGGAAATGCTACCGGATTATTTCCGGCAGCATTGACCCCCACGCGTGATGCAAAGAGGTGAGCAGCAGGTCGCGTCCGGCATCTGTAGGCGACGACGCACGAGGCAACGTCACCAAGGTGCAATGACGCTATGGCACCAGCAAGTAGCAGCAGCAGCCTGAAACAGCAACAGCGGTAGGCAACTACAACAAGCAGTGGCTGCAGTAGCAGCTGGCAGCAGTAAGAGCTCGCACCAGCTCGTAGCAGTAGCAACAACCGGCAGTAGCAGCAGCTCACAGTAGTAGTACCAACCCGCAGCAGTAAGCAACACCGGCATCCAGCAGCAGTAGCTTGTAGTAGCAGCAGTAGCAGTAGCGAGCAGCAACAGTAGTAGTGAGCAGCAGCAGTAGCAAGCTGCAGCAACTACAACAGAACGCAACAGCAAGAAGCAGCAACAGCCGTCTATAGCAACATCAGCAACGAGTAGCAGCCAACAGCAACCAGCAGCAACTGTTGCTGCTCGCAGCCCGCAGCTCGCTGCGAGCAGCGCGCTGCATGTAGCGAGCCCGCCGCTCGCTGCGAGCAACGAGCTGATGGCCGCGAGCAGCAAGCTGTTGGCAACGAGCAGCGAGCTCACTGCTTGCAGCCCGCTGCCCACAGCGAGCAGCGAGGCTCGTTGGGCCGGACGAGAAGAAAGGAAAAAAAAAGGCTGACAAAAAAATCCCCCCACCCCAGCAGAAGCTCCCATAGCTACTACAACAGCCATAGCACCAGCAGTAGCACGCAACAGCAGCAGTAGTAGCAGTAGCAGCAACAGTAACAGTAGTTGCAGCAACAGTAGTTGTAGTAGCCGCAGCAACAATAGCAGTAGTAGCCGTAGTTTCTTCTGCCACAACACCGTAGCAATAACAGTACTAACAGCAACAACAGCTAATACAACAACAGTAGCAACAGTTGCTGTAGCCACAGCACGCGTAGAAGTAGCAACAGTAGCAGCAGCAGTAGCTGTAACAGTAGTAGTAGTATCACCAACAGCAGCAGCAGTTGCTGCTTCCACAACACTTGCAACAATAGCAGCAATAGTAGAAGCAGCAGCTTCAACAATCGCTGTAGCAACAGCATCAACAGCAGCAGCAGCAGCAGCAACAACAGTAGCGTTTCTAACCATAGCCGCTACTGACATCAGCAACCAGCCTCTGACGTCACTATTGACGTCACTGCTGATGTCATCAACAAAAAAAGAGGAGAAAAGGGTGGGGAAGACAATTTATTACAGCAGCAGCAGCAGGTTACGTCGCAGTAGTTGCTGACGTCAGCCGTCCTAGGCTGACGTCACTACTCACATCAGCAGCACACAAAATACAAAAAGAATCAAAAGAAAAAACAAAGAGAAGGGGGCACCAAAACCATGGCTAATAGCCCCAGTGGGGAGGGGTCCTCCTCCGTTGGGGGGACCTCGAGGGGGGGATAGACCCCCTTGTTCTTGGAGTAGCTGCAACAGCTGCAGCAACAATAGCAGCAGTAGCAACAACAACAGCAGTAGGACCAGGAACAACAACGGTTATAGCTACAATAGCAACAGCAGCAACAGCACCAGGTGCAGCAGCAGCAGCAGCCCACATGCGTCGTCGTTGGCACCTCTGATCCCCTGACTGCCATTCAGCAACAGCTCGTCTCCCTGACACAACAGCTTCCAGCACTCCAGCCACTAACCTCACAGACTACGACTAGTGCCCCTCCGCCATTCATTCCTCCTGGGCATACTGGCCTCGCTGCCACGTGTTACCTAGCACAGCAGCAAACTCAACGCCACCGACATACAGTAACCGCTGTCCTTGGCCACACTTTGGGCGCCGGCCGTAGGCAAGAGGACTTTGCGACACCGCCCTCGCCGCTTCAGGCCGACGAGAAATTCCGGAGCTAGGAGCTCAGCTTCCGCATTTGGGCGTAGGGTGAGGGTCTGTGGGTATACTACACCCTCCCGTACGACTCCACCCAGGCTGACCAGGTGTATGACGCCGGTTGCGTTGTACGCGCCCTCATCCCTGTCGCTCCTCCGGCTTCCCGCCTAGCCCTAGAGCCTTTTCTCAGTGACTTTACCACTAGCGGCTCCCCAGACCCTACAGCCACGTGGCACATCCTCACTCTTCCCCATCGCCTTTCCAGCGACATTGAGACCAGCCGTCTACTGTGGGAGTTCAACTCACTACACATGGGGGAGAGCGAGACAGTCACTGCGTACTGGCAGCGGGCTGAGGACATCCTCCACCGCCTAGGCACCTCTGCTCCAACCCCTCTGGCCGCGCTCTTCACCATCAAGTGCGGTGCCACCAGTGCGTACGCTGACGTCTTCCTCCACTACTCCCAGGACGTCCTCTCCACCATGGCGGCTCAGGGCACCCTCATGCCCTGGGCATACGAGCTCCTCCTCAGGATTGAGGAAGCTCACCTAGAGTCCCGTTTCCAGCGCACAGAGGCCCTCGCTCCCCTGCCATCGCGTTCGTGGTAGTCGCTTCCCCCACAGTCGCTTCTTCCTCCACCAGCTCCTCGTCGCCGGGGAAGAAGAAGCGCCAGAGCAGGAAGGGCAAGGGTCAGCATCAGCAGCAGCAGTTGACTGGGTCAACTAGTGGCTCGGTCTGCCACAACTGTGGCCAACCAGGGCACGGGTGGTACACGTGCCCACTACCGATGGATGAGGCTCGCGACATCGCCACTATGCGTCGCTAGCGGGAGCGCCATCTCGCCTCTTCTGCAGTAGCTGTCGCCACCCCTGACGCCCGGACCCCGTCTAGCGGCTGCACTCATCTGACCGCGACACCGGCCCCGTAGACGCCAGCTCCTCAGCAGCATCATCCGCAGCCGTCGGCGCCTGCGTTCCTTTCACCGGGGTAGTCCTCCTTTTATCCGAGCTCCAACACCATCACTCCGCACGTAGTCTACACTCTCGTGCCGTCCACGCATGAGCATTAGCTGGAGCAATTCATTGCGCTTTAGCTCGGCCTGCCTCGCCCTCCCCCCAAGGGAAGTGCGAGTTGCGTCACTTCCTGCTCGTCCCTATTGCCCTGCATGACTGAGCTTGAGTTACAGTCGTGTCCTATTTCCTCGTCTGTCTCGCCATCACCTGTTATCTCCTCTGCCCCCCCTTCATAACGATGTCGTGTGGCTTGATGATTGGCAGTCTCGATTCGCGTCCCCTTCCACCACGTCCGCGTCTCTCGCTTGCTACCATGTGACTGTCAATGATCTCGCGACACCGGTCCAGGACCCTGCCGAGACCTCGATCATGGACTTCGGAGCCACGCATCACATGACGGCCTCTCGTGAGGCCTTTAGTATGCTTGGTCCTGTTGACGATGTCTCCGGGGGCCGGACAAGCTTCGGACAGGTGTTACCTGTCCGTAGTGTCGGCGTCGTTTGTTTCCATGGTCCTACCGATGATATCTTCTTGACCGATGTCCTCTTCGTCCCAGGTCTTGAGCTCAGCCTTCTGTTCGTTACTGCTCTTGACCGCATGAGCATGGACGTTGTGCACTCGCGTGGTGTTGGCACTGTGTTGCTTTCGTCCAGCCTTGTCGTTTTGCACGCCACCGCCTGTGACAACGTGTGGCATGTACCTCGTCTGTCCTCCTCTCCTTCTGTCCCCTCCTCGTCCGCCGCCATAGGCCATGTGTTTGTCACCAGAACACTAGCTCCACAGCACACCCGAATCTTGCACCGCCGCCTTTCCCACGTCCACTCTACTGTCGTAGACAGCATGCTCCACACCCAGCCGGCCAAGGGCCTTGACCCGAAGACTTTCCCTCTCCCTTGCCGCATAGAGTGCGTTGATTGCACTCAGGGTAAGATGCACGAGTCCACATACCCTCTTTCCTCCTCTCGTGCATCTGCCCCTCTAGACCTGGTCCATTCCGATGTCATGGGTCCTCTCCCTACCGAGTCAATCGGAGAGCACGGTCGTTATGCCCTCACCCTCACGGACGACTACTCTCGATACCTCTAGGTGTTCTGCCTTCGGCAAAAGAGCGATGTCGCCCGTGCCATTCAGGACTGGATTGTCCTTGTGGAGCACGAGTGTGGTCGATCTCTTCGCCGCTTTCGTTCCGATCACGGTGGTGAGTACATTGGCGAGACCACGACTTTTCTCGCCTTCCACGGTATCCACCACGAGATGTCTGATCCCTACACGCCTACCTAGAATGACATCTCCAAGCGGTGGAACCGTACCATGGCTAACGTCGTCCGCACCATGTGGGTTGAGACTGGCCTCTCCGATGGCTTCTATTTTGAAGCCATGGCCTACATGACGTGGGTCTGGAACCGGATTCCCCACGGACCCCTTCCTCGCCAGTCCACGCCGTACAAGTACTGGTGCGGTCAACGAGCCGACCTGCATCCTGCTCGCGTTTGGGGCTGCGTGGCCATTGTGTGGCTGCCCATCCCGTAGCAAGGTGACAAGCTCGTCCCGCGCGGGCATCCTTGCACCTTTCTTGATGTATCTCGTCAGTCCAAAGCTTGGCGCTTCTCGGATCCCTCTCAACACTGCATCGTCGAGTCCCGCGATGCCCTCTTCTTTGAGGAGCTTTTTCCGCGCGATCTCGTTTGCTCTGGCTCGTCAGTGTCCCTTGCGTCTCGTGGGGGAGTGGTGATTCTATCCTCCGTCCTCCCGCTTCTAGGAGGCACATCACTTCGTCCCTCAAATCCAGCAGCCCCAGTCTCGCCCACTGGCCCCTCCGTGCCAACAGCCCCAGTTGCTCCGCTGGCCCCTCTGAGCCAGCAGCCCAAGTTGCGCCCGCTGGCCCCTCCGGGCCGGTTGTCCCAGTCGCGCCCGTTGGTCCCTCCGAGCTAGTAGCCCCAGTTGCGTCCATAGGTCCCTCCAGGCTAGTCGCCCCAGTCGTGGCCACTGGTCTCTACCGGCCAGCCACCCCAGGCGTGCCCACTAGTCCCTCCAAGCCAGCTATCCCAGTCGCGACCGCCGGCCCCTCGAGGCCGGCGGCCCCAATCGCGTCCGCTGGCCCCTCTGGGCCACCAACCCCAGTCGCGTCCGCTGGTCCCTCCGGGCCAGCAACCCCATCCGCCTCCGTTGGCCCAACAGACTCGGTGCCATCTCCTGCCATGCCACGCTAAATGCGTGGCCCAGGCGGCAGCCTCCGACCCAGATCATTAGTGAGTGCGCAAACTGCAGCACCTCGTCCAGTGGCGTCTTGGCCCCGTGTCACGCCACGTGTCTCTTCCACTCCTACAGTTGTGAGTGGGGACCCTAGCACAAAGGCCCTCGGCCAGACCACTTCGTCTATCATTGCAGACCTTCATCCTGGCTCTGCACTTGGCTAAACCATGCTTCATCATGAGCATAGGCATGCTGTCATGGCTGCATTCGCACGCATACCACCTGGAGCTCGAGATGTACACGCTCTCTAAGTCCACTCCATACCACGCCCGAAGGAACCAGCCACCCTACGCGAGGCTCGAGCCTCCCCTGAGGCCACACAATGGGATGCTGCCTACGCTGTCGAGCTCGTTGCCATCCGGCAGCACCACGTGTATGACCTCGTCGACCTACCTCCAGGTCTGAAGGCAATCGGTGCCAAGTGGGTCTTTTGGCGCAAATGGAAGTCCAACTATTCCTTGGACAAGTACAAGGCCCGCTTCACAGCTAAGAGGTTTGCGCAGGTCCCTGGGGTCGATTACGACCAAATCTTTGTCCCAATTGGCTGGTTCTCCAGGAGCCGGGCGCTCTTCAACCTGGTTGCCCAGCATAGGTGAGAGCTGCATCAGATGGACGTGAGTAACGCCTTCCTCCATGGTTCACTGGAGGGATATGAGCTCTACATGGTGCAGCCTCCTGGCTTCGACGATGGCACTGGGAGAGTCTGGCGGCTGTGGAAGGCCCTCTACGGCCTGAAGTAGTCGCCTCGGTGTTGGAACCAGGAGATCAGCAGCATACTCCTACGAGGCGGCCTTCTACGCAGCAGCGCTGACCCCGCACCGTTCATCAGCCCACGAGGCCAGACCCTTGCCGCTAACCTGCGTCGACGATCTCCTCATTGCGTCGCTTGACATGGGTGGTATCCAGCGTGTCAAGGACCTGTTGCACACCGCCTTCCAGATGAAGGATCTTGGGTCTGCCCGAGTCTTCCTAGGCATGGAGCTTGAGCATGATCACTCCCATGGCATTCTACACGTCCACCAGGCTGCCTATGTGCAGACCCTGTCCACTCGCTTCGCCAAGGACCTGCCCCTCGTGCCCAGTGCATCTTCACCCATGTCACCTGATGGTCAGGTGAAGTTGAAGAGTCCTGACCCAGCCGTTGTGGGGGAGCCAGTTGACGTGACCACATATCTGCGAGTCATCGGGTCAGTGATGTTCCTGGCGACGACGACGCACCCAGACAATGCGTTCGCCATCAACCTGCTAGCCCAGTTCTCTCAGAAGCCGCATTACCTCCACTTTGAGGTCGTGATCCGAGTACTGCGCTACCTCGTCTCGACTCCTCGGCGAGGTCTCATGTTCCGCCGCCAACCGTCTGTTATCGCGGTAGGGTACACCGACAGTGATTGGGCCGACAGTCCAGATGGTAAGAGTCGCACAGGCTAGAACTTTTTGATTGGCAGCACAGCTGTGTCCTGGCGTAGTGGCAAGCACGAGTGTATTGCATGCAACACTGCTAAGGCTGAGTACATTGCTCTAGGCTCATGCGCGTGCGAGAGTGTGTGGTTGCGTCGTCTGTTGTCCGAGTTGCCTCGGTCTGTCGCATCCATCACGTTGCATTACGACAATGAGAGTGCCATGGCCATCGCCGACACTGACGACGTGCATCACACACGCACAAAGCACGTATCACTATGTGTATCACTATGTGTATCACTATGGGTTTCACTATGTGCATTCGTTGTTGCATAACAACAGCATCCACATCGTGTGGGTTGAGATAGCACGGCAGTTGGCTGACTTCTAGACCAAGGCTCTAAAGCGCGACTCGTTCAAGAAGGCTATGAGTTCAGTCGGCATGCGTCCGTGAGTGAGTCTCTCTTTCCTTGCTTTCATTTTTGCTTGGCCTAGGGGAGTTTGCTCGTTGACTGTGTCTCTGCCCGCACATGTGCACTACGCCTGTGAGTCATGGGGGAGTGTTTGTTTTCGTGCATCTCTCATTGTACTCTGTTGTGTCCTCCCGGCTTGTGTACATCGGTGTGGAGATGACTGACAACGAGACTCTACGCTGCTGGAGTGTTGGCCGGTGGAGCCGATGCACGCTCAGGCCTACTCACAGTTCGCTGGAGCCTCCTCCCTTCAGCCACGTGCTCAGCTACATCGACAGCCCTCCTCGGCGGTCGGGCCGCCGGCGGTCACTGCTACCGCAGTTGCTGTCTGCATGCTCCCATAGCTGGTTCTGACTGTGCCGTTGCGTCTGCAGCGTCATGCTCTACCTAGGGTCCATGTCTCTGCCTGCGTGGCACTGTTTGGCATCGTGGACCGTTGTAGGCAATGCCCGGGTTCGGAAAGCCAGAACTCTTTGCTGCTATTTTTGTAGCTGATTCTGACCACACGACTGCGTTTGCAGCGTCGGTATCATTGTATGGTCCAGTTTTCAGGCAAAACGGAAGACGCCCGGGTTTTGGGCTGTCGGGCGTCTGGCAAGGCTCACCGAGAAAACCCTGCCTGCCAGAAAATAGGTCTAGGACTATTTTCTGATTGGCTGGTTAGTTGAGTAACAAGTTCTACACTAGTGGGGGGGAGCTAGAACTTGGAGGGGTCTCCCATTGTTGCTCATTCTTCATTCTTAATCAATCACCTTCAGTTTTCAGCTGCTTTCTGGCGCTAACACTGGCGTGCGCATTTCTGAGTAACAAACCCAGAGCTTCCGGACTTATTCTCTAGAGTAGCAGACTGAGGGAGCAGCAGACTTAAGCAACTAGTCGAAGCCCGCACGCTGCATCAACAACGTTGCTGCCCCAACCTGCTGCCTAGTTTTCCTTTTGGCGAGGGCAGTTGGTAGAATTGTCCTTGCCAAAAGTCGGGGTCTTGCCGCGCGGTGGGTTATTTCTGGAGTATAAGAAATTCCCTCTCAGAAAGGCTAGGGACTGTGTACTTGTGGTACGTAACAATTCCCCCCTTTTTAGTCATGACGTCTCGGCGTGGGTGCAGATGTGGCCCGGTGACGGCACTAATAGCCGTCAATCAAGTGATGGACGTGTCGGAGGTTCTCGCACGGTTCCCTGCTGTTATGCACATCGTCGTGGCCATACCACTTGATAAGATATTCTGTCATTTTGCCACATCGTCGATGGCCGAGAATGTCCTCGATGACTTATTTTGTGTCCTCTTCCACTTGAACGGGAGGTGGGATAGGGATAATCCTTCCGAAGAAATTCTCTCCGTGGTCTCGTTAGTGATTGATGCTGCTGATATGGAACACCAAATGCACTTCCATAATGTCAAGGAGTTTGAATCACACAACCAGGGGGGTTTGCATGTGCTTGATCTCAAGCAGTCCCGACCATCGAAGTTTGAATTTCGAACAATGGAATCCACAAAGTTTGATGTTGGTCGAGATGAGAAGGACTTTGTCGCCGGTGACGACAACGTCGTCCCTGTAATGTCTGTCTGCTGCTCATTTCATCGTTGCTTGCGCCTTTGCAAGGGTCTGCTGTGTTTCTTCCTTGATGGTGGAGAACTTGTGACGATGGACATCAACCGCACAAATGTTGCTTTGGCGGTGTAGTGCTACAGGTGTGGCGGGGAGATTGCCATGCACCAATTCAAACGGAGTTTTACCTGTCGCGTTGGACATTGACTTTATAGGCAATTTCAGTAGTCATTAGATTTTGTGCCTAATCCGTCCAATGAGGTTTGCATAATGTTCGGAGAAGCTGTTCCTGCATCTGATTGGTCTACTCGGTTTGGGCGTCGGTTTGAGGATGAAAAACCATTGAAAGTTGGATTCAGCTACAGTAGTGAGTCATCAAATGGCGCCAAAAATGGTTGGTGAATCAACCATCCCTCTCGCTCATGATGGTTCTTGGTACGCCGTCTACCCGCACAACATTGTTTAGAAACAGCGGTGATGTTCCTTCGGCGGTGACAGTGGTTGTTGTCGGGATGAAATGGGACATTTTGGGGAACCTATCGACAACCACGAGGATTGCGTCATATCCCTCAGGTGTGACTTGTAATCTCATGACGAAGTCCATTGAGATGTCAGCCCATGGTTTCGTCAGAATAGAAAGCTGCTGGAGAAGTCTAGGCGGCCGCATGCAACTCGATTTTTGTCTATGACATGTGTCGCACCATTTGCAGAAATTCGGCCAAGTCGGATTGCATATTGTCTCACTAGTAGTTTTTAGCTAGCTTCTTTAGCATCTTGTCTTCTCTGAAATGCCAACCTGGACCAGTGTCATGGCATTCTTCGAGTAGCATATGACAAAGTTCGTCGTTCGGGGGAACGACCACCTGGCGTGTGAATCGGAGTCGCAAATACGGTGCATGATGTCAGAATTTTGCCATGTCCTATCCGCCATGCTAGTGGTAGCCTCGTGTGAAGAACCGCTCGGGATACGTAACTCATTGCACCTGTAGCGTTGTTGCCTGAGCCATTAGGTCTAATCGGCACCTCAGTGCATCTGCTGGGATCGTTTTGCCCGGCCGGTAATTGATATTGTAGTCGAACCCGAATTCAAGGAACCCCATCCATTGGGTTTGACGTCGATTGAGGTTCGGCTGTGTCTTCAAACACTTTATAGCGTAGTGGTCGGTACGTACGATGTATCAGCGGAATTCAAGATAGCATTGCCATGTCTTAAATGCATGTACAGCTACAAGCATCTCTTTCTAGTGTACGGCGTAGTTGAGTTCCGGTCCTCGCAGTTTTTGAGACATGTTTGCGACCGATCATTTGCTGTTGCCATGGTCTAGCAGGAGGACTGCGCCAATGGCTCGATCTTAAGTGTCCGTAGCCATGACGTAGTCAGTCAATAGATTGGCTAATCGCAGGGCTAGCACTAAGGTCAGAGCATTCCACAAAGTGGTAAACGCTTCTTGTTCACTGTCTCCCCACCGCCACTCATTTTCCTTCCGAGTGAGGTCGGAGAGAGGCGCTGACAATCGGGCGTAATCCCGTACAAAAAGTTGATAGAATTGCAGAAGCTGAGGAAAACTTGAACGTCTCGAACGTTGGTCGGCGTCTGTCAGTCAGCGACTGCTGCCATCGTTTTTTTATCCATGGTGATTCGTCTGTCATTGATGATGTGATGCAAAAACTTGATCGGGCGGCGACCGAAGTCACACTCAAAGAGCTTTCCAAAAAAACTCATTGTAAAATATTAAGGACTTTTCGAAGATGTCCATGGTGCTCCTCCACGGTGCGGATGTACACCAAGATGTCTTTGAGGTACACCATGAAAAAATCGTCAAAGTATGGTCAAAAAATGTTATTCATTGCCGCCATGAATGGCGCCGGGGCATTCGTATGTTCAAACGGCATTACCGTGAACTTGAAAATACAATAGCAAGTTTGGAACGCTGTCTTCTCGATGTCGGCATCCGCCACGCAAAATTTGGTGATAGCCGCTATGTAAGTCATTTTTGGTGAAAGTTCGAGCCCCTCGAAATCGGTCGAAAACTTCGTCGGCTCAAGGAAGAGTGTAGCGATTCTTGATGATAGCGTCACTCAATGCCCGGTAGTCCACATGCATCCGCAATTCATCAATTTCCTTTTTTACGAACAACACTGCTGCGACCTATGGTGACGTGGATGGGTGGTTGAACCCCTGACCAAGCATGTCGTCCAGTTGCTTTTTCAACTCGGTCAATTTGTGATCCCTCATCCAATAGGCCCCTCAAACCGTGGGTCAGCTGACTGGCTTCAGCTCAATGCAATGGTGAATGTCTTGTTTAGGTGGCATTGTTTTCGGGAGCTTGTCGGAAAAAATGCTCACAAACTCTTGGATGAGTTGTGTGAACTCTTCGGGTACCATCGTGAACTTTGTTGATGGTCATGAGGCTGGCGAGGCTTATGAGTCAGCTGCTGCCCCTTTTGCTTCCTCCATTGGTTTGAGATGAATGAGCCACACACGAGCTCCTCGTCGCATACACTATTTGGTTGCGTTGAGAGTTATCAGCTCCATAGGTTCTACCTTTTTGGCTACCGTGGCTTCTTCTGTTGCTTACACCTCTTCCGCTTCAGATGTCATCTTCCGTTGCACAAGCAAAAGTTTTTGTTCGGCACCGTCGATTTCCACATAGACGTCGTTGTTCTTCCAGTCGACCCGCAGATTGTGTCGGTATAGGAAATCTCATCTAAGAAAGATTTTGTGGTCGCTTATTGGAGAAGACCTCCAGACCGTTGCATCACGTATGTCTCCTACCATTAATCGTAGTGGTTCTCGGAGTCTCCATATTTTTAATCTCCTGTCAACAGTTTTTTTCTTAAAATACCCCTGGTTCGGTCTGCAAACCCAGCTTACGAACCATGTCGTTGCTTACAAAACTGGGAGACACTCCTCCATCCAATAGTGTTGGTACCATTTTGTGACTTTTGCATCCTTGAGGTTGAACTCTTAGCATTATCGCTAGTTGGTCTTCTTCACATCCCTCATCGAACTCCACGATCTCAAAAACCCTCGGTAGCATTTTAGACCGTTCAGATGAGTAATTGTTCGGTGCAGATCGCTCTTGACAGATAAGAGTTGTGCCTTTCACTCCTGTCCTTTGCCGTTTCTTGACTTATTGTTCTACTACTTCCCTCCCTTTTTTGCCTGTTGCTTGCACCGACAGTTACGAGCGATGTGCGTGACTCTTCCGCAAATGAAACAAGTGTGCGTACCTCTCTGGTCGACGGCATCCACTTCCATCAGAGTCGAGGAGTCTCCCAACTGAGTTTTTTCGTTTCCAAGATGTTTGTAGTTGGGATTTTGCTAGCTGTAGGATTCCTAGAACCGAGCGTCATAGTCGACGATGTTGATCATTTTTGCTGTGGCAATCATCCGCGACAAGTAGCTTTGGATGCCCAAGATGGCAATTGCTCGTCGGATGTCTTGCTTGAGGTTGTTGTTGTACTGAAAACAGAGTTCATCGGGGGCGATGTCTGCACCAATGATAATCTCATAGAATCTTTGCCTATACTCTGCCACATTCGACTGGTGACGGAGACACTGGAGCTTGTACCATGTATCATGCCTTTGTTAAGTCGTCCCAATTGTGCAAGCATTGCGCGCAATGATTTGTTCCAATCGGTTGGTGGCGTCAGCACATCTTGTAATTGTGTGTTGATCTACTCCAAGGGTAGAACGTCTGCGATCAGCGATATGAGACGGGCGCCGTTGGCCGTCAACGAGGTCTTGCCGGTCTCCTACTAACGTTGGATGGTCTTTAGATCTGACCACCAACTTAGCGTCGTACCATGCAAAAGCACGGCCGCAAGGTCTGTAGTTTTTTGTTTGTCGTTGACCCTAGTAGCGGTGAAGTACACTTCCAAACTCATCAACCACATCCAAACCATCGGTCCCTTAGGATTTGTAGGATTGAACGGTTCTGGTGGAGCTGGAAAAAATTGGGTTCGCTCAAGAGTCGAGAATTTCTCTCGATGAGCACTGCTTCTCATGCGCTTGCGTTACGAAGAGCCTCCATCGCAACGTTGAGCTGTTGGAGCAGATGGCTCTTGATCCCTTCAAGCACGGAGATTCGTTTTGCCACTTATTTCTTGATCTGTGCCTATTGTCCTGTGCAACTTGTCGTTCCTACTACAGACGTTGAGGATGTTGGTGGGTGCGGCTGGTTAGCTACCGTTGGATCTGCACAGGATTGGTCGTCAAAGTCGTAGGGTTTGATTCAGCTGTTGCATAGCCTGCCACGCCAGCATTTGTTGTCACTTCAGGGTTCGCGTTCATAGGCACATTCTCCTCCTCCATTGCCGTGGATCCACTGTTGATCATCGGATGGGCTCGCTCGCTTAACGTCGTAGTCGTGGATTCTGCAAAATCTTGACATGCGAGATGCACTGACGACTAGTGCGAGGTAGTCCTCTGGATGGGTAAAATTATCCGATGCGCCTCCATCACCGCTGCGCTCTGATACCAAGTGTTATGCCAAAGAATTGATGATGAACAGGTAGACGTTGGGAGGCAAAAAACGTTTTAGAATTTTGGGACACTTGAGCACTTTATAATTAGCGATAAGTGTACTTCGATGATAACTGATTGAATTCATACATACAAGTGTCAAGATACGAATGAGGCATAGTTAGGGTCATTGCGTCAATTGTTGAGCAATGCGTGTGGAGTGGTGTCGTGAGTGGTCAGATTTGAGAAGCTCCGCCGAGAAAACTTGGGACTTCAAGGATCGACAGTGAAGATGCTAGATGCGTCTTTATAAATCCAGATTTGTCTCCGTGCATTGAGAAGTCGACCAAAAGGTCGTGTCACTTCAGTCCTGGATTTGCGAGAGTGGTCAAAGTTGACAGAAAGTTCGGGAAGATTCACTGGAGGGAGGGTAGTTGGCCGACTTGCCCTTGGTCGTCGGGGTGAAAATCAGGGCCTCTCCGCGCAATGGGCTGTTTGTGTAACAAGAGAAATTCCGACTCAGAAAGATTAGGGACTCGTATACGTCTGGTACGTAACACAGCTAGCACGTAAATGTGGCCCCCTCCCAAATGGAACACAGAGTATAGACCCCCCGTAAGGTAGCACAAAAAAACAGCACCTTGCAAAGATTTCACCCCACTAAATAGCAGGCAAAATACCACCCCACCATAAGAAATGCCATGTCATCCCCCAATTTGCAATGAATCAATGACCTGCCTATTTTCTCATCCAAATTCTCTCTTGGTAAGAACTACCATCCATAAAACATTTAATTCCTTTTTTTTTCCTTCGGCAGAACAGAAGCCTAGCACATGACTTTGCTCCATTCCCTTTCTTTTCTTCGCATGCAAGTTGTCCCCCCCCCCCCCTCAAGGTCATTTTTTCATGGATAGGGGCTGCGTGGATGTGGTTTTTCTTCTGCCATTCCATTTCCAGAGGTTACACTTGATGGAAAAAAATTCCTTGCAACAAATTCATTTGCATTTTTTGGGGGTTCCATTGAACGTAACCTCTTGGAATTGGATTAAAAAAGGGCCAAATAGCTCCAATATCTATACAACTCAATGTGTGGCTGTCATCTTCCCGATACCGCCAAAACAAAAAACACCAAAAAGCCCACTCCGAAATCAGGCTCGCTCACGGCATGCATTGCCGAACATTTCAAAAAAGTGCATGGGGACGACTGTAACGGGCATGATCTGTTTCGCGATTAAGTGTGTAACCCAAAATATAGGCCCTCATAAGAGTCATCCAAGGAGGATGTGTGTATGGTCGCATCAGGCATTTTGACTGAGTCGAGCTGCGCCACAAATGGACCGGGTCGTCGTAGAGCATGGATGTAAAACAATAATCATAGGTCTAATCGTTCCATGTCATGTTGTCACACTAGAACGGGACCCTAGCACCAAACTAAAACTGGAGGAGGAGAACCCCGCACTCCTTATCGCCGCACTCCTTTGACCTAGAATCCAGCCAAAGGGTACTTTCCAGGCTAGAGTCAAACCAGGCTCTAGCCTACACATGCTTTCCCCCGGCTTTAGCTCCTTGAAGCGTGAGCTTCGAGTACCCAAAGTATCCCATGATTAATTCATTCACTGTATGTACGCGACATTGCTCACCCTATGCTTTGAACTGTCTCCGTTCGTCTTTGCTCACATAGGTTTGATCACGGCATACTTCATGATGCAAACCATGTAATGAGAAGCATGAATAAGATCATGTGTGTAAACTCTTATCATACACAATAGTGTTGCGTCACATCCATGCATAATCAACCACACAAATGTGTGGTTGTTGTGATCATGGTCATTCGCGCACAAAATCCAGTGTTAATCATTTGATCCCTCTGCTCTTGCCAAGTTGAGGCACGTACAATCCTTCTACATTCTTCACAATTGTAGGTGAGTCTTCACAGAAGTCTCATCATACATACTGTCAGTGGAAAGGTCGATACCTTTTGGGATGTACATTGTCAACAATATCTTCCCATTTTGGAAGAGAGCATATAGGATGTGCTTTCCCACATTCCGTGGGGTACGTGTTCAGCAAGTTGTTGTGGTGATGCCTCCTCCCCCTTTGTAGGGAGCGTCCCTAAGACCAATGAAGCGGGCTTCCCCACAAAAACTTTCCAGGTCTACACAGCACTTCCCATGTCTTTTAGACATAATCTCTCCTGAGGGGTTGTTTCCAAGTTTGTACCTTCTTGCATCATTGTTAGTATGTGAAATCCATGATCCTGACATCTGTCCTCTTGGTTTGCAACCACGTGTTCATGACCTAGCATAGGTCTACCAAACCTCTTTCAGCACCTGTGGCTTGGTTGGATGGACTCGACCAAGCTCCACAAAGCTCTTGCAATACGCACGATAGCTTGATTTTTGGTTTGGGAAACAACAAGACCCTAAGATGAGGTTTCTGAGCAGAATTTTCTCCTTTCCAAAGATTGTACTCATCTTTGGGAAAGGCGACATTGGTTGTCTGGCACGTGCAATTGATGTTAGAGTCCATCATCAAACACGACAATTCTCCGACCTATGTTATCTTTGTCTCAACTATCATCCATTTTTAAATGGGTACAGTAGGCTTTCGCTTACGTCTCTGTCAAAATCATATTGCTTTTAACTTGGCTAGCTGAGATAACCGATCTCAGAGATCGTGGATCAGATCCACGAACAAAGTGTTCATGGTATGGTGTTTACCAATCGGTTGTACCATGATCACAATCCATGTGGTTCAAGTTGGAGTGACACTTTTTGGGTGTCGATTCCATGAAACTCTTTTTGAACACTTGCGAATCACATTCGGAGATACTGGAATGACCGGTTCCTACTTTTTTTCTCCTTTCATGTAATCACATCCCAGGACTCCATTCAGGAAAATTCCATTGATTAATCATCTTGCGGAACCTTTTTAGGAAGTTGTGATTTCCTTTCATGGATAGGGAAACACGCGTCCTTTTGAGTAAGCATCGCAAGAATTGAATACTACGAGTACATCTTGGGAAGTGTTTACCAAGTGACAACAATTTGTATTGTTTCAATGTCTCTTATTGTCTACATTCAGTACTTGCACTCAATTGATTATTTCCATATGCCTTACCACAGGCACTTGTGAAGGGCATCGTCCTCATTGAAGACATCTGAAAAATGACCACCATAGTGGATACCACCGCAATGGCATCCAAAAACATATTGTGCTTGCAGTTGGAAATGTACATCAATTGAAGCATCTCCAAAACAAACACAATTCAATCACTTCACCATGACCTTTTAGGTCAACAAAGCGTGGTTCAAGTACACTGTAGTCCAAGCTGATGAGAATGGTCTTTTCTCAAGGCCCATTTGGAAGAGTCCATTCACATCAGCATTTGGTTATGACACATTGGTCATTAGCTTGTCGCAACGTTCACTATGACTTTACGTGGTAGGTCGGACCACCAAGATATAGATGCAAAGACACTGTTAGCATTAAGCAATTGGCTTGTAAGTCATCTCCATTTTCATAAGCTTTGGGCACGAAACCTCGACCATGACGTGATCTCAACTATGTCGTAGTTGGTTTTCTGAAAAAGTATGAGATTGGCATAGTACCCTGGAACTGGAGTAGTCAAAAAAGGGGTATTTTCCGTACTCTACCAAAATGGAATCTTCGCATAATAGAAGACGAGCTCTTGTCACCGGCATTGGCTCATGCACTTTTGTCTACCAATATTCATGACATGTTTACTCGTTGAGTGGTTGAAAACTCAAGGTGTCACCTTCAGATTTCACTCGTGTTTGACATTTAATTGATCTTTCTCACACGTCACGATGCAACTTTTGTCATCTTTGACCACGACACAGTGGAGCCTCAGATCGTTAAGGAAACAACTAGGACGTGCCTATGGCACAAGAAACATGCAACTAGGATACAACTTGGGTGTACCTAGAGTGTAACTAGGGTGCAACTAGGGTGGAACTCCGGCGTAACCATGGCAAACTAGGGCACAATTTGGGAACAACTAGTGTGGAACAAGGGTGCAATAAGGGTGCAAGCAGTGCACAACTATGCTACAACTAAGGTGCAATGAGGACACAACTAGGCCATGATTCAGGCTCAACTAAGTCATAGCGTTACAAGGGCGCAACTAGAACACAACTAGGGTGTAAGGAGGGCGTAACTAGGGTGTAACTATGGCATCACTAGGACACTACTAGGGCGCAACTTTGACACATTTAGGACGCAAAAATGACACAATTTGGATACAGCTAAGACATAACTAGGAAATAACTAGGGCACGAGGGAGAACCAAGGACGCAATTAGGGCAAAACAACTTATTTTGTGTCCTAGTTACGTGCTAATTGCACTCTAGCTACACTCTAGTTGCGCCCTTGTTTTGCCCTAGTTATACCCTACCGGTGTCCTGGTTGCGCCTTTCTTGCACCCTAGTTGTGTTCTAGTTGCACCCTAATTACACCCTCGTTGCGCCTAGTTGCGCCCTTCTTGCGTCCTAGTTACATCCTAGTTACTTCCAAGTTGCACCCTAGTTGTCCCCGTATTGTGTCCTAGTTGCGCTCTAGTTGTACCCTTCTTATGTCCTAGATGCACCATGTTTGCACCCTGGTTTGCTATAGTTACACCCTAGTTACACCCTTTTTGTACCCTAATTATGCTCTAGTTGCACCCTAGTTGCACCCTTCTTGCATCCATGCTGCATCCTAAATGTGCCCTAGTTGCACCCTAGTAGCATCCTAGTTGTACCCCTCTTCCTTAGCAGTTGCGTCCTAGTTCTGTCTGAGTTATGCCCTAGTTGCGACTTTATTCGCATCCTAATTGTGTCCTAATTGTGATTTTCTTACACCCTTCTTACGCCCTAGTTTCCCCCTAGTTCTGTCCTAGTTACACCCTAGGTATACCCTAGTTGTGCCCTCCTTATTCCCTAGTTGCGCCATAGTTGTGCCCCTGTTGTATCCTAGCTACGCCCTTCTCGCACCCTAGTTGCACCATAGGTACACCCAAGTTGCACCCTAGTTTCACCCTAGATGCATCAAAATTTCATCCAAGTTACACGGAAGGTGCATCATTCTTGCACCCTAGTTGCGCCCTAGTTATAACTCTAGTCGTACCCTAGTTGCGCCCTTCTTACACATTCGTTACATCCTAGACACGCCCTAGTTGCGCCCTAGTTGTGCCCTAGTTGTGCACTTCTTGTGCCCACGTTGCATCCTATTTGTGCTCTAGTTGTGTCCTAGTTCTTCCTATTTGTGCCCTTATTACACCCTAGTTGTGCCCTAGTTGCACCTTGTTTATGCCCTAGTTACACCCTAGTTATGCCCTTCTGGCTTCCTAGTGCACCCTACTTACACCCGAGTTATGTCCTAGTAGCACCCTAGTTGTACCCTTCTTGTGCCCAAATTGTGCCCTATTTGCACCCTATTTGCAACCTAGTTGCACCCTAGTTGCACCCTAAGTGCACCCAAGTTGCACATTAGCTCGCCATAGGTATGTCCGAGTTGCGTCCTAGTTGAAACATGCATGCACCATAGTTGCACCCATTTTGTACTCTAGTTGCATCCTTCTTTTTCCCATGTTATTCCCTAGTTACGTCCTAGTTGTATCCTAGTTTTTTCCTAGTCGGCCCTTCTTGTACCCTAGTTGTGTCTTCCTTGCATCCTGGTTACCTCCTAGTTGCCCCCTGGTTGTAACCTTCTTGCACCCTAGTTGCGTCCTAGTTTCGCCTTAGGTATGCCCTCGTTGTGCCCTAGACCTGTCCTTACATCCTAGTTGTGCCCTAGTTACAGATTTGTTGTTCCCTCGTTGTACCCTACTTGTGCACTTGTTGCATCCTAGCTGTGCCCTAGTTACGCCCTAGATGTGTCCTATTTTTGCTCTCATTGTGCCATTCTTGCACCCCAGTTGTGCCATAGTTGTGCCCTAGTTATGCCCTAGTTGCACCCTAGTTGCACTCTTTGTCCACCCTAGTTGTGCCCTCATTGCGCCCTAGTTGCACCATCGTTGCACCTAAGTTGCACCCTTTTTGCACCCTAGTTCCGTATAAGCTATACCCTAGTTCACCATAGTTACATGTGCCCTAGTTGTGTCCTAGTTACACCATAAGTATGTCCAAGTTGTACCCAAGTTGTACCCTTGTTACACCCTAGTTGCACCCTAGTTGATCCCTAGTTGTACCCTTTTTCTTCCATAGTTGTACCCTAGCTACACCATAGCTATACCCTAGTTGTGCCCTAGTTTTATCCTAGTTATGTCCTAGTTATACCCTTGTTGTGCCCTAGATTCACCCTCGTTGCACCCCGGTTTTACCTTAATAGCACCATAGTCTTGTCCTGTTTACACCCAAGTTGAATCCTAGTTGTGCCTTTCTTGCATCCTAGTTACGTCCTAGTTACGTCCTAGTTGCACCCTAGTTGCACCCAAATAGTACCCTTTATGCACCCTAGTTGCCCTCCAGTTGCGGCCTAGTTACGTCCTGCTTGTACCCTCGTTACGTCCTAGTTACGCCCTAGTTGTACCCTAGTTGCGCTCACGTCACCCTAGTTGTGCCCTAGTTGCCCCCTTCTTGTGTCCTAGTTGCACCCTAGTTATACCCTAGTTATACCCCAGTTGCGCCCCATTTTCATCCTAGTTGCGTCCTAGTTAAGTCCTAGCTACGCCCTTCTTGCCTCCTAATTGTCACCTTCTTGTGCCGTAGTTACTCCCTACTTCATCCTTCTTACGCCCTAGTTTTGTCGTAGTTTCACCCAAGTTGTGCCCTTGTTCGGGCCTATTTGTGCCCTTCTTGCACCCGACTTGCACCCAAGTTGCGTTCTAGTTCTCCATGGTTATGCCCTATTTGCACCCTTGTTGCACTCCAATTGCATCCTACTTGACACGAATCATGTCCTGGCGTGCTCTGATCCACACCAATTGTCCATGAAAAGTGTCCACGGTTGCTTAGGGCAAAGAGAAATCTGAGGGAGGTGTGCCCTTCTTACGGCCGCCCTAGGAGTCCTTTTTACGCACAACCTAGGCGTCCTTCTTATGCCTTAGTTATGCCCAAGTTGTGACCTAGTTGCACCCTAGTTCCGCCCTTCTTGCATCCTAGTTGCGCCCTAGTTACACCCTTGTTGCAACCTAGCTACGCAATAGTTGCGCCCTAGTTGCGCCCTATTCTGCCTTAGTTATGCCCAAGTTGTGCATAATTTGCACCCTAGTTACCCCCTAGTTACGCCCTAGTTGTGTCCTACTTGTGCCCTAGTCGCACCCTAGTTGCCCCCATGTTGTGCCCTGGTTACATCCTAGTTTCCCCTTTTTTATCCAGACTTATACCCTAGTTTCACCCTATTTGCACCCTAGTCGTACTCTAGTTACAACCTTGTTGCACCCTAGTTGCACCCTAGTTTCACCCTTGTTGTGTCCCAATTGTACCCTAGTTGCACCATAATTGTGCCCTTCTTGCCTCGTAGCTGCGTCCTATTTGCAGCCTAGTTACGCCCTATTTGCACCCTAGTTTCACCCTTATTGCACTCTAGTTGCACATTAGTTACGTCCTAGTTACGCCCTAGATGTGTCCTAATTGTGCCCTGGTTACGCCCTAGTTGGTCCCTTCTTGTGCCCTAGTTGTAATGCAGTTGTACCCAATTTGAGCCCCAGGTATGCCCTAGTTACGCCCTTCTTGAGCCCTAGTTGCGCCCTAGTTATACCCTAGTTATGCCCTACTTGTTCCCTAGTTACAGCCTTCTTGCACCCTAGTTGTACCCTAGTTGTGTCCTAGTTGCGCCCTAGATACACCATAGTAACGTCTTGGTTCCGTCCTAGTTGCGTCCTAGTTCGTCATAGTTCTCCTCTAGATGCACCGTTGTTTTTTCGTGGTTAGGTCCTAGTTGCGTCCTAATTACACCCTTCTTGTGTCCAAGTTGCACCCTAATTGCATCCTGTTTACGTCCTAGTCGCGCCCTATTTGCACCCTTCTTGTACCCTGGATGTACCCTGTTTATGTCCTGGTTATGTCCTTGTTGCTTCCTACTTATGCCCTTCTCTCAAAATAGTTGCGCTGTTTTTGTGCACTAGTTTCTTCCTAGTTGCACCATAGGTGTGCCCTTTTTGCACCTTAGTTGTGCCCTAGTTGCATCCTAGTTGCGCCCTCGTTACGTCCTACATGCACCCTTCTTGTGCCCAATTTTCACCCTAGGTATATCCAATTCACGGCCTAGATTTTCCCTCATTTCACCTTTCTTGCACCCTAGTTGTGTCCTAGTTTTACCCTAGTTGCCACCTAGCTGCGCTTTTCTTGCACCCTAGTTGTGCCCTATTTGCGCCCTAGTTTGCCATGGTTCTGCCCTGTTTGTGTCCTAGTTGCAACCTAGTTGCGCCCTACTCTAGTTGTGCCCTTCTTGCGCCAGAGTGACCTTAGTTGTACCCTAGTTGCATCCTAAATACACTCTTCTTGTGTCCTGGTTGTGCCCTAGTTATGCCATAGTAATCCCATCGTTGCACCCTAGTTGAATCCTAGTTGCATCCTAGCTGTGCCCTAGTTGCTCCCTGGTTGTGTCCTTCTTGCCTCCTAGTTGCATCCTAGATGCACCCTAGTTATGCCCTAGTTTTGACCTAGTTGTACCCTTCTTGCGCCCTAGTTGCGTCCTAGTTGCACCTTAATTACACCCTTGTTGCTTCCTCCTCGAACCCTAATTCCACCCTAGTTGCACCCTAGTTGCGCCCTAGTTACACCCTGCTTACGCCCTAGTTCTTCCCTTCTTGCACCCTAGTTGCATCCTCATTCTGCCTGGTTGCACCCTCGTTGCGTCTTAGTTACACCCTTTTTGTGCCCTAGTTGCATCCTAGCTGCACCCTCATTATGTCCTGGTTGCACCTTAGTTGCATCCTTCTTGCGCCCTAGTTACTCCCTATGTGTGTCCTAGTTACACCCTCGTTGTGCCCTAGTTGTACCCTTATTGTGCCCTGTTTGTACACTAGTTGCACCCTAGTTTGCCTTAGTTCAGCCCTAGTTGTGCCCTAGTTGTGCCCTCATTGCATTCTTACTTCATCTCAGCTGTGCTCTTGTTGTCTACTGATTGCACCCTAGTTGCACAATTCTTGTGTCCTAGCTGTCTCCTAGTTTCACCCTAGTTCTCCATAGTTACCCACTAGTTGCGTCCTAATGGTGCCCTAGGTGCACCCCACTTACACCCTAGTTGTACCCTAGCCGCCTCCTAGTTTCACCCTAGTGTCGCCCCTGATGTGCCCTAGTTGTGCAATAGTTGATCCCTCCTTGCGCCCTAGTTGCATGCTAATTGCGCTCCAGGTACGCCCTCGTTGCACCCTAGTTGTGCCCTTCTTGCGCTATAGTAGCCCCTAGTTACGCCCTAACTGCGCCCTAGTTGTGCCCTATTCACGCCCTAATTGCGTCCTAGTTACACCTTAGTTGCGCCCTAGTTGCGCCCTTCTTGCGCTATAGTTGTGCCCTGGTTGCACCTTAGTTGTGTCCTAGTTGCACCCTAGTTGTCCCCTTCTTGCACCCTAGTTGCGTCCAGGTTGCGCCCTACTTACATCCTGGTTGTGTCCTAGTTACACCCTTCTTACGTCCTAGTTGCATCCTAGTTGTACCCTATTTTCACCCTAGTCACACCTTTTTTGTAACCTTCTTGCACCCTAGTGTTGCACTTGTTGCGCCCTAGCTCGCCATATTTACGCCCTAGTTGCGCCCTAGTTCCGTCCTAGTTGTGTCATGTTTAGGCTCTAGTTGATTCCTTCTTGCGCCCTAGTTGAGCCCTGGTTACGCCCTAGTTGCTTCCTGATTCCGCCCTAGTTGCACCCTAGTTGCACACTTCTTGCGCCCTTCTTACGCCCTAGTTACACCCTAGTTGCACCCTGGTTGCGCCCTAGTTAAGTCCTAGTTGCACCCGTCTTGCATACTAGTTGTCTCCTAGTTGCACCCTTGTAACGCCCTAGTTCCGTCCTGGTTGCACCCTTCTTGCGCCCTTCTTGCGCCCGAGTTGCACCCTATCTACATCCTAGTTGCGTCCTAGTTGCACCCTTTTTGCGTCCTAGTTGTGTCCTAGTTTGGATAGCTACGTCCTACACAGACAGTGACTGGGCCTGGAGCCCTGATGGACCCAGTCGGACAGGCTACGTGTTCTTGTTGGGTGGCACCGTTGTGTCGTGGCGAAGTGGCAAGTAGTGATGCATTGCACGTAGCTCATCAAAAGCACAGTATGTTGCGCTGGGGGATGTGGCTATAGCGTCTGTATCGTGAGTTGCGTCAAACTGTGCCTTGCATTGTTCTCCGCTTTGAAAATCAAAGTGTACTTGCCATTGTAGAGAACTCTGGTGTGTTTCATGCACGCACGAAGCATCACCGTTGAGCGTCACTTTATGCGTGATCTTGTGGAGCGACCGGTGATCTCCGTCATCTAGGCCGGTACGTCATTCTATATCTATATAGATATAGATATAGATATAGATATAGATATAGATATAGATATAGATATAGATATAGATATAGATATAGATATAGATATAGATATAGATATAGATATAGATATAGATATTGATATGGATATGGATATGGATATGGATATAGATATAGATATAGATATAGATATATATATAGATATAGATATAGATATAGATATAGGTATAGATATAGATATAGATATAGATATAGACATAGA